>JAZHYW010032141.1:0-43194 GCA_037355805.1 Ixodes ricinus | reverse complement strand
ATTCACTAGGTCCTTAATTTTTTACTGTCATCTTTGAAATGTAGAGATGTATGACATTTGGAAGACTAATGCGGTAATGAGTGTCGTTCCTGTAGCAGGCGCTTGGGGCAGGCTAGTAAGACAACCTCTTGCGATGCTCCCGCGGCACATTGCACATTACGTTGTCCACGCCTCGATTGGTTATTGATTGGTTAAAAATAGATTGGTTTTTTCCTTCCGGTAGGGGACTGCTTAGTGCCATGGTTGGTACTGCTGGTATACGGTTGCCATACGTCACGTGATGCCGTATGACAAACGGTGAGCTCCTCCGGGACACCTGTGCCCCTATACGTGCTACGTGTTCAAGTATTGACGTCGCCTGCGTTTCATCGGTGCGCCTAACGTTTCTCGCTCCACGGCGCCGAGAACCTGGAAATGCAGAAAAGGTTCATCAGTTACGAGGAAGAGCCAATGATAAACGGCTCCGTAAAGCGAGTGAGAAAAAAAATAGAACAGACGTGAGATTGAAGATGCTACGAAAAATCTTTACGCATACACGCTCGGAGTAATGCGGAGATAAGCTTGTCTTCAGCAGTGTGTGTGCGTGCACTGCAACACCGTATACATAATGTGCATCGGATGTACACTGCAGGAGGGCGCCCTACATTTCTTTACGCGTCGTCAAACAGACGGGTGTGTGTACGTAGGACACGCGCTGTACCCTCGCGAACTCTGCGGGAATAATTCATGAGCTGGCAGCTCGGTTACGTGCGTCGCCTTTTTTCCTTTCGGTTGGTGTTTGTTTCGCTGTTTTTGGTTTTTGTCTGACCTTTTTGCTTCGGTCTACGATATGCCGCTACGCCTTACTTAATATTACCGACGTTTTGTCTTTTGTTACGGGGTCGTCTAGTTTATCTGCGGCGGGGTTACCGTGTTCAAGCTTCCTATTTCCGTTTGTGCGAGGACTGAAGCCAGTTTTCACGTCGCTGGCGCGTCGTGTGTGTTAATTGCTCTCACGCGTTTTTAATTATTGAATAAGTTACAGTTCGTCCGGGGTGTTCAGGTTTCGGCCCCGGGGTGTGCGAGTCGCGATTCCCATAACCGTTGAAGACCTCGGATTGATCTATATTGATCTTTCGTTCGCTGATTCATCCCTCATGCTCTTTGTGCCACTTCGTCTCTGGATGTCTTTTCCTCTGCGAGCCGCCGTTGCGCGTGATTTCAGCGAACAGTTCGTCCAAGGACGCCCCTTACGCATTCATTGTCATCTCGTGGCCGTGTTCCTTTGTTTACTTCGATTACAGCGCTTTTCTTTCTTTTCTCGATCGCTTTGTTGTTTTGTTGAGACTGATTGATGGAAGGATGGCGAACGAAGGACACCGTTTGTTGTCCTAACCGAGGTCGTCCGCCTTCTCTCGCAAAACTATCTCTGGCTCCGTGTGCGAGCCGGATGTTTTTGACGGTCCGAGCACCGCTCGGTTTCGCAGTGTAGTGCGCTTATTCGTACACGTTTCCCTTTAATGGGGAGTTGTAGAATAACGTAGGCAATTTTTAGCGCACCTTAGCGCTAAATTTAGCGCTTACGTTTCCGCTCGCTACGCACGCTACACAAAAACCCAAGCATCTCGCGCTTGCAACGCCACCAAGATAGTCACAATTTTTATTTCACACACGAAATGCTGTAGCTTGAGGAAAAAACAAGTTTTTTTGGTCTAGAGTAACATTTTAGATTTGTTTAAACATGAGAATGCAACGCGAGCGGTCGACCGGTCGTGTCCGCTTGCGTCGCCTCGAGAAGAGAGGTCTGGGCCGGCTTGCTAGAACAGCGTCTCAGCTGAGACTGGGTGAAAGAAAGCACTGTAAAGGCTGGGCGCGCGAGCGTCTTGAGACGCAGCTTGAGTCCCGCTCAGCTCGTGCGCTGGCTTTGGCAGTGCTTTCTTTCACCCAGTCTCAGCTGAGACGCTGGTTCTAGCAAGCCGGCCCTGGTGTCCTGACCTTCGCTGCCTTCGCCGAGAAATGTTCGCGCGTCGCAAGCATCAAGTTGCCGGTGATCGTTGCCAAACCGAGTTCAATGCCGTCCCGTATTGGAAATCGCAGTCGCGAGGATGCCGCCGACGTCGCGCCGTTAAAGTGGCCGCCGACATAGTCCCGAGAGCCGCCATTTTTTAACTCGGCTCGTCTTGGCTTTAGCCAGCTTGTCATTACGAATCCTCCTTGGAGGAGCGCAAAGACTTTTTTTTCCGTACGCGCGCAATTTCCAAAAAATAGCGTACGCTAAAATAGCGCACGCAAAGCGCAAAACCTGGTTAGCGTTCGGCGCATGCGCAGTGGCGACGACGCTAGTCTTTGCGTACGCAAAGCTTTAGCGTGCGCTATTCTATAACTCCCTTTTTGTTCGCGCAGCCGTATTACGGTGCTTGGAACGGGTCCTCAAATGGGGTTCTTCGATTTCCGCCCGATACCGTCACGGGAGTGTGAAGCTGTCGCCTGCCGCGATCCTGGCGCTGGCAGAGCATCGCTGGTGGTTGCGGCAGACGCCCGTTCCGCCGCAGGTCGCTCCCCTGGGAACGCAGCTTCGGCAGCCAGGAATTGGGACGCCGCGACGACAGCGACATCTCAAGTTCGCTCGTCCTTTTTGCCGGAATTTTGACGAGCAACCGTTAGGATCGCGACCTCCGACAGCCTGATAGGTCGGCTCCCGTGACGTCATTTATGGCCACCTCGGGACTACTCTCGATGCACGGGCGGAATCGGATAGGACTTTAAGCACATCGGTCGAAGACGCGCTTTACAAGCAACGTCGCCGTATCGCCCCATGCACCTTCGTGTGCATGCATGCGTCTGCTCCGTGTCTGTAGAAAGTTCGTTAGCGTTGCGTGATCCGCACTGTACGTGAGCGTCGCTGCCATGCGCCGATCTAAGACGCAGTTCGCGCTCCGCGCACGCGCAGTGTGGAACATGGGACGCTAACGGAGACGCACGCATGCTTGCATTTGCTCGTACGCAGGTCGCCGACGTTTGCGCCGATTACTAATAAAACACGTTAATTTGACGTTTTTTTTTTCTTTCTATTTTCCTGTGGGAGCAACGTTGGGTATGAATCGCATTGCCCTAATTTGGAGCTTTCATTTCACGTTCGTTTTATGCTCCACTATACTTCCCTTGATATCGAGGTATACGAACTTGTATCTTTTTTATTTATGCATGATGGGGAAAACAGCTTATATCTTGTATCTTGTAACTAGTGTCTTCCCTATTTATGCTTCCCGCTTTCCTTGGTCTTCTTTTCTTATTGTTATTATATTATATCGTGGCATCTTTATATAGTCCCCGGCGTGGGCTTTGTGCCGTCCGGACTTCGCACACATCTAACGGATTTCGTTTTCGTCTCGGGCAACATAACGACTGTCTGATGGGCTTCGTCTGTTTCGAACAACTCCATTTCTTTTTTTCTCTTGTTTTGTTTTACGCGTACGCGTTGCTGCCTCGATAAAACATGTTTTTTCTTTTTCCGTGGTTTGTTGGGGAATGCGTTTTACTGCTAGGTTTTCGTTTTTCTTTCTATTTATTTTTGTTTGCTTTTATGTTTCTAGTGACTGCGTGCTGTCTCGCAAATCGGCGTACACGGGTGCGTGTCTGCTCCTTCCGTCTGCTGGAATATTTTTTCGGTGCAATATCAAATCAAATCAAATTCGTTTATTTTGCCACAAACAGTACATATATGTATATGTACTGTTATATGTTCGTCTGCGGCGATTTCAATTTTCGGTCAAATTTTTTCCCTTCATTTTTTTTTTTTACATTGATACCCGTCGTCGGCGAAGTCTCGCACGGCCCGCGAGCGTGGAATTCCAGTTTCGTGACATTGTGACGCCACAGTGTCATGTGACGTCATGTCACGTGACGTCGCGGATTTTCCGTTAATTTTAGTCAGGAAACCTGTTCGCTACATTTGCAGGGAAAACAATTTGTCCTTTCAATTTAGCGGGAATTTAGTGTGATCACTTGACGTCGTGGACCCACGTGACGTCTCAGTGTCACGCGATATCATGGCGTCACGTGACGTCGCAATGTCAGTAAGCACCTTCCGCTAACACAATATTGTATAATACATAAATGCAATAGCGCGAATAAGATACATAAAGCCGGGGTCACGCTGCTCATACGTCGTACAAGAGAGAGTCTATATGCATGCACGACTCACCGCAGTTTCCGTGCTTTGAGTGCCGCTTGCCCACGTTTCTCCTTGAACGCATTGCCATGCGGCATTCGAAACAGGGATATCGCGGTGCCTGGCATTCGAATCTATTGGCACACTGTCTTTTGTGCAATGTATAAGCAGTGTGACCCCGGCTTTGGATAACACAATAATACTCAAGATAACGCAATAAGTTACGTAAGATAACACAGATAATACGATACATAAAATAAGATACAAAGGATAAGGTAAGATACACGGTAGTGTATCTGTCTGTAGCACAGGCGCTGCAGCGTCGATCTCGGCAGTCACGCGATTAATTCCCAGGGCGCAACGGCAAATGGGGGGGGGGGGGGGGGGGGCTATTTTGTTGTTCTGTGTGTTTCAATAAACTGCTTTTACCTTGTTCCCCAAGAAAAAAGAAAAAAACGCACATAGGGGCGTGCACATTTTTCGGAACCTAGTTTGCGTCTCGGAAAGACGGCAAACGAATGCTTGTCCGTATACGGCGTAAAAGCCCATTCACGCAGGCGCCGTTTGCTGTCGTTATTTTTCTCCCGTTACGTTACGAATCAATTGGAACGCCGCGTGGCAAGTTGTTCCTTAAACTTGTTGCCGTGCTTTACACAAAGTACAGCTGTCCCTGTGACTCTGCTGTCGTAAGCAGACGTAAGCTCCCATAACGTAACGTGAGAAAACGGGGCCGTGAACCGGCCTTACCTTATAACCGAAGGGTCGCTAAAGGTAGACTGCCGATGATGGGACCGGACGGAAGCGGCAACTTGTATTTGCACGGGGTCTCCTCTCAGCAAGGCTTCGTTATCAATGCGCTGTCTCGAAGAGGTGGGCGATCGTTCGGAGATGCTCAGGGAGATCTGCGCGAGACATCTTATGGTCGTCGCTCTCGTTCCTGGCAAGTCGTTACTCATCGCCGGCTGATTGATTGTTCGAGCGGCCCTGCGATATTCCCGAATCGCGTAATCTCGCGTTGGCGGCGATTTTTTTTTTTCGACGTCCACGTCATTTGTGTTATCGGAGTCGTTTATAATGTCTGCCGTCTTTAGTTTGGTACGGGCAGATTAAACGAAGACGACTGAGAAAAAGGACAGAAAGCTCGATCTTGTTGACGAAAACCGGAGAGCGCAGAATGTCTTGAACGCAAACTGCCACCTCGCGGAACCGCCTAATGATGTCACGTGACTCGAGGTCACATGACGTGGTCAGGTAACGTCGATTTTCCCGTTAAATTCAGCGAAACATTTAACGTGACTTTTTCGTGACGAGTTTCCTCGTGGAACTCGGCTAAAAAAACGCATGTACTGCAAAACAAAAAGGAAAAAAAAAGTCTTGTTTTTGTTTTTTTTTGGTTTTCTCTTTCGCCGCAGCTCTCAATTCGTTTTTGTCAACAAGCTAATTTAAGCTTTCTTTTTTCTTCACGCATTTGTTTATGTTACGCTGCCTTAATACGTGGGAGGGTGTGCGCAGGAAGCTTGTGAGGGGGTGATGCAGGGCCGACGTCCAGTGTCTAATTCCACCACCCTGCAGGTTAGCATTGAACGAAGTAGGGAACTGTGAACATCGAGGAAACCCGTTGCTGAAAGTTGGTTTCACCAGCTCGGCCGCCCCTTTTTCTGTTATTTCCGAAGTAAAGCACTTTCGCGAGTCAATGTAAACACCGCCAAAAGAAGAGGAGGCAGATAAGATTGAAGTCGCCCATTGAGCTGAGCCAACATGCGTATATATTTCGGATAAATATATATATATATATATATATATTTATCCGTCTCCATCGTCTGCCGCGTATGATTGATGTTGCGGCGTCAGTTGGGAACAAGGAGGGAGCCTCGCTCTCTTCCCCACTTTGTAGAAATTAATTGTGTGCGTATGTCGCGTTGTGTTTCGGATTGTTTGGCGTTTGCTTCCGGTTTCCGTGTGTCTCGACGGCGGCAGTGGCGGCACGTAGCGCCTTGCGGCACGTATTGTATACAGCTAAGTGGCCTGTCCCTGACCTCCGGTGGTTTCTTTTCTTCGGCGGTGCAGGAGGTGGTGGCTTATTGTTTACATGTTTTTTTTTTTTGCTCGAACTTGTTTTTTTTTTAATAATCTATGCTTTTTCGTTTTTCCTTTTTTTTACATTATGCGCACGCTGTTTTGCGAACATCGTGAGGTTTTTGTCTTCATCGAAAGAGGTAAGAAAAAAAAAGAGTTAGCCAGCCGGACTAACCTTTGTTATTTCCTTGCTTTGTCTCAATAATAATAATAATAATAATAATAATAATAATAATAATAAAAACACGCTGTCTGCTATGACTGAGAGCGAGGAAACCAAATGGCAATTGCGTCGTGCGTCTGTCTAGACACCGAGAATCCAGTGAGCCTCAGTGAGCGTCCGGTATTTCCGCCGTAGATGAGAAATAGTTGCCGGTGCACTGTTGTCGCTGACAGCTCGAGAAATGCGGGTCGTGGCGAATCGGGAGCATTTTGTGGTTTCTGCGTAGCCGATGCTATCGCGGCATTGGCCGATAAAAGCGCCGAAGAAAGAAGGCGTGAGCATTCTAAGCCTAATTGCCTCGCGTTCCTTGCGCTGTCTGTCGGTGACTCTGCGGGTACAAACGCAGAAAGGGGAGGAGACACCCAGCTCTGGCTGGAACGAGGACGCGAAGTTAGCTGCCTCCTCTGCACTCTTGGAACGCCTTCGAACGCCAAGCGCCGCAGTCCGGCATTCCGCGTTCGAGCGCCGGCCGTGGACGACTCTGACGGAGCCAAAGGCAGCTTGCTTTGCGTCTGTCCACTAATCACTCCAGTCAGTGCTCGACAGTATATAGAACCCCCCCCCCCGCTCTCCTCTCCCTCACTTTCCACCCGTATACACGGACGGCCCCCTGGGGTCTTAAAAAAGTGCATCACGCTCTAGTGATACACGACGGCACGCCGGTCCGATGCTTATCCACCTGGAAATGAACGGACAGGGGTGGGGTGGAACCCAGGGTCCGTGCGCTCTAATGCATGCGTAAAGGAATGTGCCAGTCAGGTATGTTTTGTATGTTTTGGCAGTTCAAACATGGCGGACTCGCGTGGATCGTGCCACGATTCTCGGAAAGTTACTGTTCTCTCGGTCAGTGCTGCGATGCACCGACAACTTTCTGAGTGGGTAGCCGGTGGGAGAGCCTTCTTGCACTTGCTTCATGTTCGAGATGATATAGCCACAAAGTTCTCATCCTTTGGATACCCGATCAAATTGGTATAGCAGGTAATGAAACCGCGCATGCAGCCGCAGGAAGTGCCAATTAACTCCCGTTTCTTTACAAAGTACGCGCAAAAAAAATATTGTTAAAAAAAAAGAAAAAAAAGAAAGAGGAAAAACATGAGAGCTGTGAATCGTGGACATCACCTTCGAATGATTACGAAACCCGTTTGTTAATTCGATCCTTTTCTACAAAACTAATTGCGGCCAAAAGAAATAATAAAAAAAGCTTAGGCATTTGTTTTATAGTCCGACACGCTGTTTGCCTTCACACCAGGTGTGGGCGCTGCGCTGCGCGTGCGCAGAAACCGAATTCGCGTGAAGTGAAGCGTCTGCGCATGCGCAGTGCCGTCGACAGCGTCACCGCAGCTGCATGACGTCAGGGCCGCAATATTTCCTAATATGTTTGTTTCATGATAGCTATTTTTGACGACCAGAGGGGAAATCTTCAGGGACATTACAGAACAGCTTTACTAGAAATCAAACATAGCCCTTCAGTTTGGAAAATGTTTAAGATGTCTGGATACTCCTCTGCATAGCCAAGTCGCTCTCAATGTTCTCTACGTCTTTCTCGGCAGAACTGGATTAGTTAATCCCCTCTAATGATGTGTATACTCAGTAACAGGAGCTGGTTCAAAGCACTCTATTATGTACCCCCTCCCCCTTTCTTTGTTTTGCAGTAAGAATGCGCAGTGTGCTCGCTCGTGTTTTCCATTGTGTTCTTCAGATATGTTTGTACTGCGAAAGTGTACAGGAAAATTTCAATGGGAATACGACGGCCGACGGACTTTTCGAATACATGGGGTTCTATAACACTAGAAACCGAAAACGGGCGAAAATGGGCTCCATTTTCCCATTGAAATTTTCAGAAAATCACTATAACTTTTGAATAAGGTATCGGATCGGGCTGAAACTTTGACATCTGGCTGTGACTTGTAGCGTTACCTTTGGGCGGAGAATGAGCGTTCGGCGATGCCTAGTTTATTTTTGCGGTAAAAAAAGAATGTGTAAATTTTTTTTGACACTCTGTACGTGCTGTGCATCACACGTCGTGCTTTCATAACCGAAACTTTACGACCTCTGTAGCGCGACATTACAATTCACGCATTGTAACGTTTTTTTCTCGTACTTTTTTGTTTTTCTTCATAATCTGAGCGTGCTACCGAGCATTGTGAGGTAGAGGGGAGATAGCGTGAATCAATTATTCTTTTTTCGCGCCTTTATAGCGTGGATTAACTTTTTTTTCGTGCTTTCGTAGACAGTTATTTGATCCTACTTCATTGAGCTTAAAAGAAAAAAAAAAGTGGTAACACAGTTTTGCTTTTCTATATTTTTATTTTTTTGACGTTGCCGGTATTTTCTTTTTAATCGTCGCGGGGTTGTAAAGCTTCGATTCGGATAAATGACCCGGGTTTAATTAAGGCGTATAGTTCCTCGCAGTTCTCACACAAATAGTTTTTTTCCCTTTGGTATAGAACGGTAACTCCCCGCAGATAAAAATGCAATTAACGTTTCTTGTTTTTTCCTCGTATAATATTTTTTCCCGCGTCTTTCAAAGTCGCCGCCAAACATGTGGAGTAAAATGTATCGGGTCAAACGCAGTCCATCTTTTTTCCTTTTTTAGTGCCACTTTTTTTTAGTATATTCTCTTAGGTAATATATTCTTTTATGTTTTCCGCGCTTAACACGTACGTGTATACTGAGACGCTTAGACTGGTTTTGGTACGTTTCCTTTTATCGCTTTATCTGCCAAAAAAAGATTGGCGATTAAAATACGGGTCGTTATAACGCTCATTCCGACGTCCAGAAAGGCGCCATTTTGAGAAATGCTCTCGCATTACGCGAGAAGTCGCTCCACGTCTGGGCTCATAAATCGTTTCGTGCTAACGGCTCCTGACACAAACGGCCGCGGGCACTAGCCATTTTTTTTTCTTTTTTGGGGGGCATGCATATATTTTGTTTGCTCAAAGTCTCGTTTATTTTTATTTACGATTTCTTTTTTTAATGGCAGACGCTTTGAGTGGTCCGCTTTCCATAATGCAATCAAAAGTTGAAATCGAGTTCGTTTTAGCTGTTTGCTGTCGAAATTTTCTTGTACGCGTGTGTACTATTTTGGTTTCATTGCTTTATTTTTCTACGTGCCTATGTGCGTGCGCGCGCTTGTGTGTGTGGGGTGGGGGGGGGAAGAAAAGGGGGGGGGCGTGCGTAGTTTATGGCCGACCATTTTCGTCTTCATTTCGGCGGGTGCATTTTGGAGCGGACTTCTTTTTGTGGCATTTTTGTTAAATGTTATGTGGCTCCGCTCGTTATTGGTGTCCTGTCTGCACAAAATCAATGTTGGTCACCCGCTTAGCCTCGAGTTTTCACTTTTCGGCGGTCATGGCGACGGCGTCTGAAAGTGGCGCTCGTCGTACCGTAAGACCCAACTATTCGCCCTCTTTTGTTTGGCGACAAACTCAGTGGCGCCACCTATCGGGTAGCAGCGGCACATTTCCGGTTCACGTATATTTCACAATTTTGTACTCGTCATTATCTTATCATAAGGGTGAATGAAGTCTGTAAGCGGCTATTTCCAGAATATAGCGTGTACATTTGATTTCGCAAATACTGCGAAAACCGCCGTCTGGTTCAGAACCGTAAGTCGTTCGGGGCGATTTGCCCACTGGCGCCGCCACGTTTCAACTCGGGCGAGATAGGCACGTCGTTTCCTATAACATGCATTCGCTCCTATAGTCACACTTGTGTGGTTCTTAAATCCGCACTATTATTGAGAAACCTGCTCCGCACAACGTCGCATTTGTCCCGAACGTATAATGCCATAGTTCATTCGGGACTGCAGTATGTGATTATGGCCGGCCTCCACTAGAGACAACCTAAATTCTAGATGAAATATTAGCGCGAAGGAGAAAGACACTTATTGCTTTCGAAATCTAACAACTACTTGGAAAACGAGCAACACAAGTTTGATAGCTATATATGTGCCGGCGAAGAAAAGTATTTCGGAGGTTGTTAGCGCATGTTAGATGAATCATTTTATTATTGTTGCGTCACACTCATGCGTAGACGTCCTCTGCGTTAAGTAACGCTACATTGAAGTTATCGTTTCTTCATTTCGAATGCCTTTTGTTTTTAGAAGTATTTGTAGTCAATCAGGAACAAGACGCTACAGAATGTTTGCGAGTAACCAGACTTCAAAAGCTATGGTCTCGCCACCGTGAATGGAACGTGCTTCGTTTGGGCGCCAGTCTCGCAACTGAGGGAACGCCTTAGCCAGGCTCGAACTGTCGGACGTTGTACGTGAAACCCGTTTAGAACGAACCCACGTACAACGAATTATTGTCAATATCGAACTCACGGAAGATTTAAATAAAAGTGCATGTAAAAAGTATGTTTTGTAACGAACAACATATTCGCTATATCGAACTTTTTCCCCGCGGGAAGGCTTCCAAAGAAACGCAAACAATCGTCTCCTAGCCTGTCCCTTCCCGCAAAAAAGAAGTAAGAAGGAAAGAAAATTCCAGAAGCTCAAGTTGCAAACGAAATAGAGCTAAGAGAGGCGATTCAGAAGGGGAGAAAGCTAAAGGACACTCTGCACGCACGCACAGAAAAAGAAAAACTTTTCATTACAAAGCGTTTGCCCACGAAGAGAAGCGATTCAGAAAGAGAGATAACCTAAAAAAACAAACACTGCAGGCATGCAAAAAAAAAAAAAAAGGCTTTCTATCGGATTGTTATAAGGCGCACGTGACGAGATGAGAAAGAAAGAGAAGCTCTCGCCTTACAACGAACTCATCGTGGAAGTTCGTTGTAAATGTTTTTTGCTATATCGAACTACTGGCTATATCGAACTGATCGTAGCGTTTCTTGCTGTTCTTTACAAACGGGTTTGACGTACACACGCCAGTAGCAAGATGGCGGCGCCCAGAGGCCGCCTTCGCAAACATCTACATTAGGTAATAAGGTTGATAGCTGGGCTAGTTGGTAATCGTTGTACATAATGGAATAAAACAGCGCAAGGATACAAAAAGGAAGAGACAAACCAGACAGGACAGAGCGCTGTCATGTCTGGTTCGTCTCTTCCTTTTTGTATCCTTGCGATGTTTTATTCCATTATCTACATTAGGGGTGGCCAGTTGGCATACGCAAAGGGCAAAATTAATAATAAAAGGAAGGAATTGAAGAGCCGCGGCGGAAATGGGACGATGCCGTTTTTTTTCCCCTGTCTCATTTAGGACGCCGCGAATTCCACTCACACACGATTTATAATTGTTTCTTTATATTCGAAATCCACAGTCGCACACACACACACACAGAAAAAAGAAAGTACATCGAAGTTTGGCCTAAATGACGTCGTACCGAGCAGCTCAGTATGAGGTTCGTTTGCCAGGGTCGCATACGCTGTATTCCGCCTCCATTGCCGAGAAGAGTGGCACAAGACTGTCAAAAACTGTATTTTATTTTATGCGGAGAAAAACTCGGGGAGAGGAGGAGACGAGAGCGTGTGGGTGCACGTCGGAGCGCCCAGCTCTGATTGGGGGCTTTAAGCGGCGCACCGAAATAGCCGCGCACAGAAAATACCAGGTGTATACCGGAACGAACGCTGTAACTATCAATAATCAGTTAAAAAAAAAAAATGCAAAGCATTCTTTATCCGTTGGATTTTCCGTCTCATTGGGCATTCAGATTCGTTTCACATTCATGCCATAAGCGTGATGTATTAGGAGGGGAAGGGAAAGGGTATGCTTACCGGGGAATCCGAGAGCCGCACTTGGACGTGCGAAGCGAGCCGATGTTTGGCTACCCGTGATATACTATACTATATTAATCTCCCGCGCGGTGTCGTTGCACTTTTTTTTTTATTAGTTTGGCACAGAGAGTATACGCAGAGAAACGTTCACACAGTCAATGCGGTTTTAGATGTTGCACCGATAGCGAAACCTCTGCGGAGATTTCTAAACTTTGGATGTCGTGAACGGTGCGACCTTGTCGTCCCTGGCGGCAGATGGGGCGAATCAGCAGCAGCGGAACAAGAGGCGAAATACACGCGACGCCAATTTCCTCTCCGCTTCACGGGGTTCGTGCGTCGAATATACCGTGTACCTACGCGGGGCAATTTGGCCACATGTTGCGACGTCATTTTTCCCTAGCCCGAATTTCGATGCGGCACCTGGCGCGACGAGATATATGCGGCATCCATAGTCACTTTTTGACGTTGCGCAAGTTTAAAAAATTTTTCCCCACAGTTTCTAGTATATACACGCGTTGTGTCACGGGACACAAGGCCAATATTTTCTGGTTAAAAATGCGCATCGTATAACCGCCCCCCCCCCTTTTTACAAAAAGAAAAACAAAACAAAAAAATCTGTTATGTTTACTGTAAGGGGCCTATCTAGGTAAGGCACCTAGAGTTTGGAATGGCTAAGTGTACTCAAGTAGTCTCGCGTAATTATTTTTGGAATTAATTAATATTCAGGTATGATAATTCAATTAAAAACTCGCTGGCCACCATGGAAAAGAAACACTTAACAAATCGCTTTCCGAAAAAAAAAAAAAAGTTCGGAGGCGTGCAGCGTTTTATACAGCGTCCCGAAGGAAAAAGAAATAAATAAATAAACGATTACATCGTCCACACTCTGTATTGATTGCATCTTACAGCCGACAGACTATAGGAAAGAGAAACCCGGAGAGGGCATTCCGATTGCCGATGGCGGGGCACCAACGGCCGACGGGGCAGCACCTAAACTAGCGTTGCACGCCAACGTGCGTCTCGCGCGATCATGCCACGCACAAGCCACGAATACGCGTTGCTGCCAACGTTACTTATAGATTAGCTCAGTTACATCAGAGCCGTATATTACGAGAGTTTGGACAATAGGCGGAGCAAAGGCCGCCGCCAGCGCCGAATATTCCCCCCACGCTTAGAGCGTAAACTAAATTTGTGACACAGCGTCGACCAATCAGGAGACCTCTACTCCATCTCACAAATGTCTGCAGTGAAGACAAAGGCACAGGCGCGTGAGCCTAGCTCAGCCAAACGCTTTTGTTTGTACGAGACCTCGTGCACAGGAGGCACTTTCCAAAGCCACGCGCTCGTGCCCACGCCTTTGTCTGCACTACTAGAACAGCGTCCTGAGACTGGCTGAAAGAAAGCAGTGCAAAGGGTGGGGTGCGCGAGCGTCTTGAGACGCGGAGTCCCGCTCGGCACGGCTCAAATTATACTTCGTTTCACTTTATCTGCGAGCGAAGCCAAAGCTCGAAGCGCGAGACCAGCGCTTTTTGCATTTCTCCCCAGCTCGCGCGCTCGAGCAAAGCCTGAACGCACGGAGCTTTCGTGCTCGCGCTTCCAGTTTTGCCTTCGCTCGCACATAAGGTGAAACGAAGTATAGTCGTGTCACATATTTAGATCACACGACCACCGCTAGGGGCTGTTTCGCGGCCTGTGGTTGGCCCCGAGATGCTCGCCTATACAAACCAATGTATGGCCAAACTCTCGTTTTCTCTCTCTCTCTCTCTCTCTCAATAAACGGCTCTGAGTTACATAACTGCCGAGTGGATCGGAGTTTCCCAACTGAGTTGTTCCAGTAACGTTGCGGTGCAGATTTCAGGAAGCGAATCCCGGCTCACAGCACAAGGCTGTACTAAATGACGCAATTTTGTTCGTATGCAATGTGCTTCGTCATTTGTTTAGTTGTCGTCTTTACTTACAAAAAGAAGCATCAGGGGATTTTAGAGGGAGTGAAAGGGGCGGGGGTTCGGTTAACAACCGAGGTAATCAAGTACCACACACTACAGCGCACTACTGCAAAAGTACACTCCTCCTTACACGCAAAAAAGAAAGGAAAAATTCGAGCGAACCGCGCTGCAGCTTCCTTTCTTTTTGTGAATTTTTCCTTTCTTTTAGCTTGTGAGGAGTGAGTCTACTTTTGCAGTAGTGCGCTGTATTGTGTGTTAATATGATCAACCAACTCGCCCAAGCTGCTACGTTAACGAGGTAATCTAGTAACGTTGGTGGCTGCTCTCGGTTATTTGTAGTATGACGTCACTAAACAAGGAAAAGCGGCAAAAGAAAACACTCGGCAACGCCGCAGCGCTTATTGTATAAGTTAAGTTCCTCAGAGGAACTTGGAGGAACGACCTGGCATCTATTCTAGAACCAAACCTCTTCAACCATGTACCGAAGGGGCGGCGTGAGTCCGCTAAGGGAATCAGCGTTCGGGACAAGGAGAGCATCGTCGTGGGCGGCTGAATAGCGCTCTTTCGAAACCGGTCGCCGTAAGAGCTACCGGCGATGATCGACGTGCGTCTGGAAGCACGGTCTGTCTTCCCACGAGCGCTGAAAATAGGTTTGACCTTTGGATATGACTGGTTTTGAGCCTGAATCCGGAACGTTATCACCCAATTAAAGCGGCTTTTAAAATGTTTTAAAAGGGTGCCGCGTACTGGGGCTAGTTTGTAATTCATTGTAGAGGATAAAAGCGCTAAAAACGAAGGACTCCACTAAGCTGTGGTGTTCGTCATTGTCGTCACTTGTCCTTCGTTTTCAGCACTTTTATCTCCTAAATGCTGGATTAGGAGTATTAGTGAATTAGCCAGTTGCTGGTGTCCCCGGCCATCACCTACTGTAATCCTTACCTGCCCACAGAATAATGTGCCTGCGCGCACCTTGTAGTACATGGCCGCGGGCGCAGCGTTTGCGTGGCGCGACGACTTCGCGGCGATGCATAAAGGCTTTTTTGTTTCCTAGGGTATCAGCATACCTACCGAAGGCGCGGCGGCCAATCGAATCCTGACCTGCTCTCCTCGCGGGATCGAGTCGTCAGTCGGTGGTCGCGTGACAGATTCGTCACTAGAGGCGCCGGCTGCCAGCACAGTGGCTATTTATGGGTGATCCGAGAACGCGCCTTATTTCGACGATGGCCGACGAGAGCAGTCGGAGCCTAAAAAACGCCCTTGCGCTTCAGTGGCTGAGAAACGCGCTATTTCGATTTAAAGAACCTCTGACACGCCAAAAAAATAATTTTTTTTTCATGCTAGGCGTTGAAATGGCATATCAGGACATCACAAAAAAATTGTTTCACTATAGAGTTGCGTAGTTTTTTTTATAAAAAATAGAAATACGAGGCCCAATTCAAAGTTCCCGCCGTGCACTGTGACGTAACAGTGTACCGCAAGGTGTCGGGGCGGTCAGAAGGGAGGCATCGCCGGAAGTCACGTGAGTTGTATCGCTCCTCGTGCTTACCGCGAGCGCGTGTAATATATTTTTTATATTTTTGTTATTCTCCGCACCTCCACGAGCGATCGAAGCAGACAAGGTTTCTTTTATTTGCCTTTCATCGCTTAATATTGCTGTAAAGGTAAAAGAAGCGGAGTCAGGGAATTGACGTGATCAACTACAATGCCTAGAAGGTGCTGTGTGAGGGACTGTCCCGGTATTTCAGCAACTGAAGAAGAGATCACACTGCATGCATTTCCGAGAGACATACATCGGCCGCATGTGCACCTAGTAAACAAGTTCTACTCATGTTCTAGACAAAATACATACTTTGTGCTCGACGTTTACTTGTACTTTGTACACAAACCAGTTCGTATTCTTTAGACGGCAGGCATCTTTAGCCTGAAGAGTATCCGATGATTCAACGACCTCGGTGTCTGAACCTTCAGCAATGCGATCGGGCGTGTCGTATGCTAGCAATCCTAATTTCTGCGAGCGTTCTGAAATTTTTTTCAAAACTTGATAGCTTGTTTTGCGCTTTGTATAGCTCTGTATGATCGGACTGACGGCATGCGCTCGTACACTGGCTTGTACTCGCAACGCTTTCATCATTGACCTCCATCACGTCGATCCACTGACTCTTCGTCCTCAAATTTTACAGCACGCAAACTAACCAACGGTGCAGCGGTAAAGAGCTAGTGGAACTGAAACTTCGTTTTCTACGATCGCTCGTACAAAAAGCAGAAAACAAAAAATCTTAGGCACGGTCGCGGAGAGCACGAGGAGTGAAACTCACGTGACTTCCGGTGAACTCACTTTTAGTGACGTAGGTCGATGCCTCCCTTCTGACCGCCCCGACACCTTGCGGTACACTGTTACGTCACAGTGCACGGCGGGAACTTTGAATTGGACCTCGTATTTCTATTTTTTATAAAAAAAACTACGCAACTCTATAGTGAAACAATTTTTTTTGTGATGTCCTAATATGCCATTTCAACGCCTAGCATGAAAAAAAAAATTATTTTTTGGCGTGTCAGAGGCCCTTTAAGCAAACACGAGGGCGATGCACCCTGCGTCGTGCATACTGACTGCAGCCTGCTGGCGCCTGTTTTGTTCTACAACGCAACGTAGGCGACGTTGCGTTGTTCTACAACGCAAGACGACGGAGAACTGCACCGAATCGCACAAGCGCTAAAGCCCTCGGTGCGAGGTATTTCGCCAGAGGTAGACTCCTAGAAGAGGAAATCAGCTGAAAACCGCGAGTAATCTGGAAATGCGATTTTGCGTGGAGAGACCCGCCGTGTTTGTCCGATCGCGACCGCCTCCGAATATCTGCGCTTTTGTTTGCGGACAGTGTGCGTGTGTGTACTTGCCTGCGCTTGCTCCCGCGTTTTGGCATTGCGGTGCGAGGCTGCTGCTTGCGGGGCTCTGTCACAGCGGGTCCGTTTCTCCGTGTTTGTACTGGTCTGTGTGTGTGTTTGTGGATGCCGCGGGGACGTGTTTGCTTGAGCTTTCTCGGGGCGCAGTGTGTGCGTGCGTGCGCGTGATCTTTGCGGCCCGTGTTTGCCGAGCACTGTTTGCGCGTTGTCGTCGTCGTCGTCCAGTGGCGCTGCGACGACGTCGTCCTTGCCCCGGGGGTCGTCTTTGTTTGCGTTGGGGGCCTCAAGCAGAAGCGCCGAAGCACAGACGCCCCCCTCCCCCCTTCGAGACGTGGGTTGAACGGGCCCGATCCTTTACAGTGTCCCTCGTTGCGGAACTGAGATTAATACCCGCGTGACGCGCGATGTTGAACGTTCCTTTATATAAATTTTCGAGCGCAGTTCGAGAGACGCTGGAGGGAGTTTTAAATTCCTTGAATTTAAGTTCCAAGTACGTTTGAGATATTGCCTCCGAAATGCTCGTATGTCGACGCACATGGTGCCCGTCTATCGCTGACACGCGCATGCGCATTTTGCGGTTTGGAGGCGACGGTGGCGCGCCCTTGTGCGGAGATTATTGTGGCTTGGTCCGTCTCGGTCTGCTGAATTGGCCGGGCTTGCGGTCCGTTGTCAACGTCAGATTTGTTTTCCGTTTCACCATTGAACACGTTTTTCCTCTCTTTCGTCGGGTTTCGGTCGTCGTTATTTGGGAATTGCTTATACGAAAATCCAAGAGGATAGCCAATACGCCATCAACGATAGTAATTACTCAGTCCATTTGTACATACTTGGAAAAAACCCGAAGGTATCGTTCGTTGCGACAGAACCATATCGGAGGGGAACGACCTGCCGGCTGGTGGTGTCAACTGATAGTGAATATTTACATATATCCCCGCATTCTGAGCGTACTTTTGTAGCCGTTGCTCTGTTTTGATCATGTGCTATTCGTGATTTGGATGCGTTGCCAGTATATATTTGTATAAATTTGGTCTCATGATTCGTAAAGTTTTTAAAGACACGTTCACACATGCAACACAGCGCTACATCAGCGCTCCGCTGCTTGGAACTTGGAATTTTCCTGTTCACACAGCACACGCACGCACGCACGCACGACACGCACGCACGCACGCACAGCACACACACACGCACGCACGCACGCACACACACGCACACACACACACACACACACACACACACACACACACACACACACACACACACACACACACACACACACACACACACACAATGCAGCGCTAGCTTACTGTTGATGAAGCACTGACTCCGGGATCCTTTCCCTCGAGCATTTTTTTTTAGGAGCGGGATACATGGTCGTTTTGGCGCTACGGGAATTTTTGTAAATATCTTAGTTATTAAAGGACCTAATAAGTGGCGTCCTGCCTCATCGCTGCCCTGCATGTGTGTACAGCGAACGGTGATCTCGGCGTGGAGGTGCGTCAACAAATGGGGAGGGAGCGAAATCCTCGTCTTTCGAAGGCACGCCTCTTGCGCCGCGAAAGCGGAGGAACAGCCCTTTTATAGAAGCCACCCGTCCGCACGAATTATACGCGCCAAGAATGCCACGGCTCTGTCGATAGATTTCAGTACCTCCTCGAGGAAGCGGGCGAGGCAAACACGAGAGTTCGCAGATGGCTGCCAAGGCGTTTCGCCTGGGCTTTGTCATCGCGGCGCTTGCGTCAATCTTTGTCTTATTTCTGGACTTCCTAAATTTATTGTCATAAACCTTAAAACCCACTCACGTTGGAAATGCTTTTTTTTTTTTGGTCGTTATTTGTGCAGCAGCCGCGCGCGTGCTGGACAGTGGCTCCTTTTTCTTCCCCCTCAATTCTGGGAAGGCGCGCAATGTCAACACCTATAGTCGGTGACACGTTTTAAAAGTGCAGGACTAGCTACCCCCAGTAGCTACTCCCCCGCCCCCTTTCCACTTGAGAAGAGCGAACGCCGGAGAGAAACGCCTCACCGGCGTTCTCTCTGCTTAGGTAGAAAGGGTGGAGGGCTTTGCGCATACACGCGTATACACATAGCTTGTCCTTTAACCTGCAACCGACCAGAGATGGCTCGACCGCAGTGCTGAATTTTCCGCGCCAGCTAAAGAGGGCCAACGGTTGGCTCAGATTGGACACGAGTGCTTACGAGTGCTTACCGATTGGACAGGAGCCTTAGTCGAGCGCTCACCCACTATTCGCGACTCCAACTAACTATAGGTGGCGCCACTCATTTTCCAAGATGGCGGGTTTAGTGAGGGTCAGAGATGCCTGCCGCTGCTGAGCCTGTCTAGTGTGCTGGCTTCACTGAGCGACATAAATTATTTCTGGTAATACGAGGAAGCTAGGGTGTTATGAGCGCAGGTCACCTCTTTAACCTGAAAACAAGAACGGTGTTTAGCGTATTATTTACGGAAGGATGCGCGTTTTAATTCTGGAGCGAAACCGAAACTTACCTCTATTTTGGATTTAATTTCTCGATATAGGTCTTAATTTCGGATTCTTTCATGACTCAAGATGTGTCTCACTTCGTAATTATTTACTTAGAAAAGTTGTTCGCAGAAACTTTATTTTGTGACATACATGTTCGATCCAGGCTGATATTTGTAGTTGTTGAAAAAATCAGTGCTGATATTTGTGCGTTCTCGCTGCCTTTTTCTCGCTCAGATAATTGTCATGGGAAATAATGAACTGCGGGCCTTTTAATTGTTTTTCGGGTATTTAGATGAATAATTGGTTTAACATTATTCCCAGCACAAGAATAAGAAAATAATTCCAATTTTTACAATATGTCCAGGAAACCCATAAATTAATAAACGCTGCTCTCACTGCAGTAACCCAAAGACGGAATCCGAGTCATACAGCTGAGAGTGTGTGTGTGTGTGTGTGTGTGTGTGTGTGTGTGTGTGTGTGTGTGTGTGTGTGTGTGTGTGTGTGTGTGTGTGTGTGTGTGTGTGTGTGTGTGTGTGTGTGTGTGTGTGTGTGTGTGTGTGTGTGTGTGTGTGTGTGTGTGTGTGTGTGTGTGTGTGTGTGTGTGTGTGTGTGTGTGTGTGTGTGTGTGTGTGTGTGTGTGTGTGTGTGTGTGTGTGTGTGTGTGTGTGTGTGTGTGTGTGTGTGTGTGTGTGTGTGTGTGTGTGTGTGTGTGTGTGTGTGTGTGTGTGTGTATAGCACTGCGTGACGCGTAGGACTTCATATTACATCCAGTGTTTGACTGTTTGTCTATCTTGATAACGATGTCAGAGTTTTTCATATTCTAAAAAGAAAACAGAATTATACCTTTCTGGAAAGACTATTATGGTTAAATAGCCTATTCTCGTGATATTGGCGTTAATTGGAGGCATACATTGCCGCGATTTGTATTAATAATAATAATATTAAAATTCACATATTTGAATAAATAATTTTTCAAGCTCTAATATATTTTGTTGCTTATGATCTAATTTTAAACGCGCGAAGAAAGATGACAATGAAAAGTGTGCTAATTATCATCACTGGTGCCAATTGCAGCATTTTTAATTACCAATAAAATAAAAATATTCTAAAATCAATGAAAACATTCTAGCTAATGTGAGAAATCCATGTAAAATTTCATTAATTGTGGGTAAAGTATATTGTGCTATCAAAGTCGCGACTTTTGACAATCGGCGAAACGTCCAAAGTCGCCGCCAATAAACTTCCAAACCAAATGCCCCCCCCCAAAAAAAAAAAAAATATATATATATATATATATTTTTTTTTTAATTACTAGTTTTTTCATAACATTTATTTACTTTTGTATTTGCTCGCCGTCGTTTTGCCAATCTCAGCCTTTCCAGTTTGAAGGAACGCCTACCTGCTTGCACGTCTGCTCACTGCAGCACGTTTCATTGGCGTTGGAAGCCGGTGAAACAGTAGTGAGTTTTAATATTGCGTATACGAGCGAACTCAAGCCCCATGTGTTTGCGTTAGCTTTGCGTGTTCCACACTGCGCGTGCGCGGAGCCCAAAATTGCGGTCTTGAATGGCGCATGGCGATGAGGCGCACGCACAACGTGGGGCACGCAACTCTAACGCAAACGCACACCGCTTGCGTTTGCTTCTTTGCGCGATACTAAAACTCTCCAGTAAGGTACAATCCCATACCGGCTGCAGCACTACGTTGGGACAGTGAAGAGTGTTGTTTGCATTCGGAAATGACACTTCGCGAGCCATGATCGCGAGCAGTTCCGCCGTGCCCGCTGAGCAGGAGAATCGGGCGACCCTCACTAGAGCGCTTCCCATTTCCGCCGCGGGAGGGCGAGCGTCGAGCTGGAGACGCGAATAGTGGGTGAGCGCTCGACTCTAAAAAAAAGGGGTGTAGACGTTACACCCCTTGTCCCATAACGACACCCCAAAACTTCAGTTGTACAGAGCGCTGACGTCGAACTGACTTCCCCAACTTTTCCGAGGGGTTAATGACGGTGCGATATAACATATTCAAACGCTAAAGTAAGTAGCAAAGTCTACAGGAAAAAAACATACAGGTTTTGCAGTGCAGCCTAGAAAACCCCGATAACTTTTGTGCAGTCAGTCACACTTACATACAGGTTTTGCAGTGCAGCCTAGAAAACCCCGATAACTTTTTGTGCAGTCAGTCACACTTCCATTAACTATTTTAATGAGTTCTACAACTCGGCTATCAAGCCGCCCGTGAAGTTTGGTAGCGTCGGTACAACGTCAGTGCGCTGTACATCCAACTGAAGTTTTGGGGTGTCGTATATGGGACAAGGGGTGTAACGTCTACACCCCTTTTTTAGAGCCACGCGGCGCCGAGTCCTCTATATATTTGGTATATTTGGTACTGTAGAATCTAGAGTACCAAATATCCGGCGTAAACTAAAACAAATAAGGAAAAAAGAGAAAAGGCCAACGCGGGGCGATGATTGGACACGAGTATATATCCGGCGTAAACTAAAACAAATAAGGAAAAAAAGAAAAGGCCAACGCGGGGCGATGATTGGACACGAGTATATATATACTCGTGTCCAATCATCGCCCCGCGTTATTTCTTCTTTTTTCCTTATTTGTATATAGTTTACGCCGGATATTTGGTACTCTAGATTCTAGAGTACCAAATATACCAAATATATAGAGGACTCGGCGCCGCGTGGCTCCGGGTCCTCTAGAGTCTAGAGGACTCGGCGCCACCCGGCGGGAAAGACCACGAACGCAAGGGACGCCGCGTGTACTGAGTGGCACTGAAATAATATATACGTACAGATGACTGCGAACTGGTGAATATGTTAAGAATGGAGCTTGGGAATGAGGGTGAAGCGATGAGGTTCCTAGTTACGACGTCTTTGTGAGCGACGAGCCCCTAGGATTTGCTCTCGCTACTGTTCTTTTGTCTCGCCTTGTTTAACCTAATCCCGCCTAATCCCAAATTAAAGAGAGTGTGCGTTTGACGTGAGAGACGGCTGGCGTCCGTCGTGTGGCGACGTCCCGGCATATACCACTTTTAGTCGTAGGGAGTGTGTGAATCGTTTCTGCGCTGCGGCGTAATCCGCGTTTAGTTGTGCCGCCAGTGTTATGACAAATTCCACTGGTCGTTTCGGAGCGCGCCGGGATCCGTAGACCAGATCCGAGATGATACTCGGTGGAACAGGACCACTCCTCCGGAATCGGCGGATGCCTTCCCGTCCTTCGCCTTCTCGGGAATCCCGCGATATCGAAGCACATGCTTTCCCAATCGCGGCACTAGCAATACGCGTTAGACCCACGAGTGAGGTTAATCATGATGTGAAAGATGCGTGTCGATAAACGATGTGCATCAGCGTAGCCCGCTCTCCTCTTGATCAGAATACTCGTGAACAGTGTCCAAGTATACGTCTCGATTTTCGACCTCTTCTGCGGAGGTCCGTAAAGGCAGTCGAATTCATGCGCGGGACGTACAAGCAATCCTCGTCGTCGCTGCTGCTGGAGGAGCTGCTCGAGCAACTTGGCGACGAACTGTCATCAAGCAGCACTGCAGGAGTAAAGCGGGAGGCACTTCGCGAGCCGTCCTTACGAATTCTTCCGAGGCCAGATGACCGTCGAAAAGGAAGTCACGTGTACGCGCCGAGGGCAGGCCATGCTGACCTCCGGTTGAATCCGCCGAAATCGGCGGAGCGTCTTTATTGGATCCGGATCGAGATCTGGAGTCGGAGCTGATCCAAAACGACGACTGGAACGCGTCCGTCTCGATCCCGATCGCCCTGTTGAAAGAGGAGCGCTCCAGGGAAGTCGATCCCGGCGTGCTCGAAAACGACCAATGGAATTCGCCATTAGTCATGGTGGGACGGTCGAGACGGGGCGGGCTTTGACAGAAGCGAGTGACGAACACTGTGTGGTTTCAGTTCAAATGTTTGAAGTCTTTTTCCTTTGTCCACTGTGTCGAGAAACGACCAGCGGGCAGTGTACGCTATTCCAGCTTACGATAAACGGATGCTACGAACCACCCCTAGCCATCCGAGCGACGTGAACTAATGTGAACGTGTCACCTCGAGTCGGCTTCTCTTCCCGGATGTCACTCGCACAGTTACTGCAGTGGCCTCGATGGCTCGTCCACTGCGCTTCATCGTTAGCTGAAACGGAGTTGGGACAAGGCCGTTTTGAGGAGACCTCCCGAAGGGGGAATGGATGGGCAGCCGCCCGCGGGACGGACGGGAGATAGCCCTGTGCGGGGGGACGAACCGCAATCGGTTCTGTCGAAGGTTCCATCAGTCACTCCCCTCGGTGAGAGCGCAAAATGGGCTTTGTGGGGAGATTCCGCCTTGGCGCGGTTCGGGGTGGAGCGACCGAAGGAATCGGATTCGGCCCGTAACGGGAGATGGCGGAGAAATGGAATCGAGCCAGCTGCGGCTTCCCACGTGGAGGGCGAGCAATCTGCGTATAGCCTGGTGTCGTAACGAGGGAAAAGCGGCAATCTTTCTCGCGGAGAAGGCTTTCTCGTTGACCGCTTCGAAGCTTCTTCGGGTTTAGGGGAGGCATCGGACATCTCACGTTCGCAAATTCTGAACGGAAACGTTTCGTTGTCAGTTCAAATCCCTTGCCGTATTTATTGCCTTCTATGTCCCTCTTTCGTTTTCCTACTTCACGGTCCACCGTCCGCGTACTCTTCGCTCTGGATGGGGGTCAATACGTACGATTGGGGAAATCTCCAGGGGCCTAACAACTTTTGTAAGTTGTGAGGACCAACAGTCACCAGCTCGCTCTGTGTTGAAAGTGCCATACCAGTAGGCAGGCACGTAGCCAGGATTCTGTTCTTTTTGTCTTTCTTTTTTTTTTTTTTTGGGGGGGGGGGGGGGCGTTTATGACAAAATGCTGTATGGTGGGGAGGGGGAAGAGGAGACCCCAGCAAAATGGAAGTTTTCGGGGGGGAGTGGGGGGGGGGAAACCCGGCCTCCATAAGCCCCCCCCCGGCAACGTGCCTGCCAGTAGGTAGCTTTAGTCGGGACGTGATGGTTCGAAAATGAGTTAGACAAATAGCGCTTTGTCGGGCCTATTTCGGAACACTATTCTCACGAGAGCAAGCCGATTCCAATCAGGAATACGTGGGCACTTTTTATACATTGGTTCTTCTCTCTGGATGTATCGACGGAAAACACTTAAAGGAGCGGTGCAACGATATTCAATTATAATAATATGTGTAATAATGGATTTTGCTTCCCATTCTTGTTTGTACAAAAAAAGGGAGGACAAAAAGCTGCGGTTGCAGCTTGACGAGGTCCTGGCGCCCTAACACACTTTGGCGGGAAAGCAGCATTGTAAACACAACGAAAAAACAAACACAAAAATGGGTACCAAAACACAATCACGAGTATTCACATTGTTGCACTCAGCTTGAATGCATCAAAATAAATATTTTTAAAGTAGAAACAAGTTTCACCACAGATACAAAAACTCCAGGCACTGGAGGTAAAAATTATGCTGTCTGTAATATGATTTTTGTCAACATTCGATTTGATGTCCCATAGATGCTGACATTATTGGCTTCGAGTTTATTAAGTAAAGATGGTAATGCGTATTTTAATGATGTAAAGCCGTAATTCGTACGGGGCACTGAAACGCTCCAAATTTCGCCGTGACGTGTGACATATTTGTGGTCTAGTTTTGCTAAGCCTGACAGTGCGAAAAGGAAAAAAATATTATTATGTTTTAATGCCGTATTATACATCACCAGTAGGCGAAATTTGTACAAGTGGTCAATAGGAATGACGTTATGTTTAAGAAAAAGCTCCCGAGAAGGGTGCATGAACGGTACATTTGCGACAATTCGAAGAACCCTCTTTTGGGTTAGTAGTAGTTTTGTTAGATTTTGCATCGTTGTTTGGCCCCAAACTAAATGGCAATACACGTAGTGAGTGTAAATCAAAGAATAATATAAAAGTAATTTAACACTTGTCGGAAAGACATCACGATTCTTACAAAGGAGACCAATAGGTTTACGAACTTTTTTATGTATATAATCAACGTGCTCATTCCATGACAACGATTCAGTGAAATAAACGCCCAATATTTTTACCGACTTCACTACTTGAAGTGTTGAAGAGCCTAAATTTATTTGAAGCAAATTAGGTACTTGTTTATTTCGTGGTCGAAATAACACACATTTAGTTTTATCCGCGTTTATTTTTAGCCTGTTTACTTTCGTCCACAAATCGATGTTTGAAAGGACTCTTATTGCCGTGCTCTCTATTTCATCCGCTGTCTGGCCCTTAATAAAAATAGTTGTGTCGTCAGCATAAGAAACAAGGCTTGCCTGGGGTACACTATTTTCAATATCATTAATAAAAATAATAAATAAGAGTGGCCCGAGCACACTACCCTGAGGTACTCCGGTTTCAATTTTTTTAGTGGTTGAAATATAGTTGTTAATGGTTACGAATTGTGTACGATACTGCAGGTAAGATCTAAATAGGTTCAGAGCAGTTCCACGAATACCATAGCGCTCTAACTTTTCCAGCAATATTGTGTGATTAATTAAGTCAAACGCTTTCGAAAAATCTATATATATACCCAAAATAAGTTCCTTGTTTTCAAAGCTTTCAATGATCTGCTGTTTTTGTACTAAAAGCGCTGATTCCGTTGACCGGTGCTTACGAAATCCATGCTGACTATTAGAAATTACAGAATGCCTCTCTAGGTAGGAATAAAGTCGCTGATGAATTATTTTCTCAAGACCCTTTGAGAAAATGGATAACAATGAAATAGGTCTATAATTTTTAAACATATTTTTATCACCACCTTTATACAAAGTGACCACCTTAGCGCACTGCATTGCTTTAGGAAAAACACCGGAAGAAAGCGATAGATTAAATATATACGTTAACACAGGTGTCACAATATCTACGACATACTTAATCGGTCTGATATTGAAATCATTTACGTCTTGACTTTTGCAGTTTTTTAGGTTTCTAAAAATCGCGAGCACTTCACACTCATCTGTCGGGCTCATAAAAAAAGAATTTTCGAAATTACGATCGATATAATCACAAGCATCGGGTCCACCTTGAGGCAGATCTACATCACTTGATTGGCTCACTAGGTAACTATTAAAAGCATTCGCCAGAGCGCAGCCACACAGTTGAACATCTCCCCAGATTATTTTATCTAATGTTTGACGTTCACGGTTTGGATGCAATACATTGTTTACCCTTTCCCAAAGAACACGTGAATCTTTGTTATCATCTCTTGTAAATAAACTTGTATAGTATTCAGATTTGGCACGCCTTTGTAAACCAGTTAATTTATTACGATACTTCTTAAAAGCTTTAAGGTCTTCGGAGTTCCTTGTTTTTAAGAAGCGCTGGTACATGCTGTTTTTCTCATGTATTTTATGCAATAACTCCCTCGTCATCCAAGGCTTACGTATTTTTTTACACAAATGGACGGTTCTGTAAGGAAAGCACTCATCGTACAATTTTTTAAATGTTTGTAAAAAATATTCATATGCACGGTTGACATCTGTCTCCGAGTAAAGGGTGTCCCAATTTACTGAGCATAAAACATCTCTAAAGACCGCCATTGTCGCGTCTGTAATATTTCGCCTTTTTAAAGTATTTCGGTTTGCTTTGTTTTTTGTTTTGTGTAACTTTTTTATTAACATAAATATTGGTAGGTGATCGCTGATATCGGCGCCTATAACATCAGCAGCTATGGAAGAGACATCATAATTCGTAACAAAGAAATCAATTAAGGTAGAGGTGGAGTCAGTGATTCTCGTCGCTTCAGTCACAATATAGTCAAACCCATTTACTTCAATGACCTGTATTAAGTCCCGCTGCGCTGTTGTGTTTGCAAGCATGTTAATGTTAAAATCCCCACCAAGAAAAAGAACATATCGGTTCTCTGCTACAAAGTTACAAAAAGTGTCAAAGAAGGAAACAAACTTAGATACATCTCCAGATGGGGGCCGATACACAACAGCGAAAACATAATCCTTGTGGGAGACACACAAGAACTCAAAGTCATCCGTAATTTGAGTGAACTCAGATATAGGTTCGCACGCCAAGCTATTATGTATGAGCAGAGAAACCCCACCACCTCTTCTTTGTTCCCTACAAAGCGAATAATGCTCATATTGGGGCAGGCTAAAAACATCCGAGTCGTCTTTATACCATGTTTCTGACAACATAATAACGTGAAAAGAAAAGCCGAGACAGTCAAATAGTGTACCAAGCTCGTCATGTTTTGATTTCGCGGATCGAACATTCAAGTGAAAGAAAGAAAAATCAACAGGTTGCTCTGCTGCGGCAAATTTCGCAAAATCAGTGGGCGAGATAACCATCATACACCAAAAAACAAAGTATGCTCACTCGAAAGAGCTAACGACCAAGAGAACGCAAGTCATCTTCACTCGAGATAACATGTGCTGGCATCCTTTCCCCCTGTCGTACAAACACTTTTCCATTTTTGTACCAGACAAACTTATAGTTGCTTACTTTCGCCCACTCCCTCGCCTGCAACAGCAAAGTCCTTCCCTGTTTGGTCATGTTCTCGGTGATGTACAAGCGACCAGAGCCAGACGAGCGGTTTAGAGCTCTCTTTTTGCTCAGCCAAACGTCTCTGGTTTCTTGCCTTGCGAAGCTCACTATGATACCTCTCGTCTTCCCTGGCTTTGAAGGTAACCTGTGCACCGCAGACACCTCTTCAGTTTTTAGTTCCTCGACCCCGAGTTTCGAAGCCACATTCTTTACGACGCTTAAGAGGTCTTCCCCTTCCGTCTCGAGGACACCATGTATCTCAATGTTTTTTCGGCGACTACGCCACTCAAGCTCATTTAGTTCTGACCTCAGCTCCCGCACTTCGTTTGCTGCGTCTGCTCTTTCTATTTTGTCAACCCGCTTTTTAGGTCCTTGATATCATTCTCTTGTTCATTGAGACGATGTAAAATGCCGTCGTACTGGTCAGAGATCATCTGAACCGTATGTTCGATACCCTGGACTGTTTCCTTCAACAAGAGCAAGGTGTCAAGCTTCCGGTTCATATCCATAAGCAAGATTGCTACGTTCATGCCTGTCCCCGTATTTTCACGCACGCCCCCTGACCTCGTTTTTGGTGACATGCAGTTGGAACATTTCCAGCTCTTTTTCAGGATGAATGTTTCTCCCTTTACACGAGCTTACTGGCTCTAGTGGGACTCAAGGATACTCACACGCAACGCCACTGGCCAAGAAACTCCTTTGTTGCGGTGTAATTTCAAGGACAAAAGCGATCATTTTTATTCAATCTCTCCTTTGCGAAATTTGATGACGTAACGTGGGGATCGCAGAACACCCCGATGACGATATTTGAATGCGGTTCATAGATTGGACCCGAGCATTGCGTGGGCACTCGATTTGGGCTCGTGATAATTGCTAGCTCGAGAAGCATTCGGGTAGTGGCCCGTGTCCAATCGCTGCAACGACGACAATAGCCGAGCCATAACAATGTCTGGAACTCAGCGCGTGTCCTGTGCTTTGCCAACCCCAGCGCGTGGCTATGATCAACATTGGCGGCATATAATCGGCTTCAGATCACGTGGCCGCTTGCTCTGGCTGCGAGTTGAGGGAATGAACGCCGCTCGTTTTTCTTTATTTTTTTCTGGGACTTCTATTGCGTTGGGTGAAAAACAAACGCGCGTTTCATAGGTAATTAACGTCAGGGATCCGTTTTAAGTGGTATTTGCGCAAAGTACAAAAATTGTTGCATCGCCCCTTTAAACCCACGAAAGGTAGCCCTTTTTGTTGCACATGTCGTCTGTGCGGGCAATGAAGTGTTCAGATATCGTTTTCACTGGCCGACATCCTCTTTTTTTTTTCTCTAGAAACATAGCCGGAACTCCTAAATCTTCATCACTCCCCAAGGTTGGTAAGAAGCACCCAAATCTTTCACAAATGTAAGCGAAACAAAAAGAGACAAACAAAGATCAAGTCCTGGGCTGGGTGCTCTCTGATCGCGCAAGCGGCCACGATGACGCGTATCTGGTTCTTCTATAGCGGAATCGGGTGCGTTCCTCCCGTTTCCCCTTGAATGCGCGCCTCGAGCTCGCTCGAAGGCACCCCGCGCTCTGTTGGCTCCTCGGCGTGGCGCCGAGGTCGCGCCGTGTTGTTTTGATAACGGCGGGGCGGCATCCTCTTGCCCCGTCCGGCCTTGCCACCGTTCGCACGTAACACCGCCGCCACACCGGGGAAGCCTCCTTCGCTCTTCGGTCTCCTTTCTTCTCGCCCGGAAGGCAACGGCGGCGGCGGCGGCAGTGCCGAGCTTGTCGGAGGAATGCGCTCACGTACGCGCGTTCCCCCGCCGCCGCGCTTATTCCGCTCCCCGCGGTTATTACACTTTCTCCGGCGACGGCTCGCGTTTCTCTTTTGACCCGGACCGACGGCGGCACGCGGCTCCTCGTCGTGCCTCGGGCGGCAGCAATGACCGTAATTTCTTTGCTTTCCGAGTCGGAACGGGGGCCGAGAAGGATATACCATATTTGTTTGTATCCCGTATGCGCCTCTGTTTATTTTGCTTTTGTTCCCGCTGCTCGCTTCGTGGAAGCTTGTAGCACGAGTGGTTCGCAAAGAAATAGTGCAATCGCGCGAGTCGAAAATATTCCTTTTCTGTTTCTCCGTTTGTGTGTATGTGCGGGCATGCGTGGGGGTGTGTATGCCTTTGTGCGTGCTTGTGTGTTTGTGTTTCTGCGTGTGTTATGTTTGTGTGGGGTGATGTGTGTGTGTGTGTGTGTGTAGCCTGCACAGTGCAGAGATGAGGCTGTGGTATGTTTCGCTGCGGGTGCATGACTGACGTGCAGCAGCAGTCAGCACCGGGAGGAGGCGGCTGTTCGCGTTGCTATTTCTACCGTCGGTTTCCTTTTGTTCGTTCGCCGTTACGCTGTAACGTGTGCGCATTGGTCGAGCGTGTGTGTATGTATGTCGAGTCTCTGTTTGTTCGCTGGTCTGTGTTTGTAGAGAAGAGGAGAGGTGGGTTTGCTTCGCGCGCGTCCGTCTTTGTTCACGCCCTGTTTGCATTGTACGTCCGTGGTTCCATTTTATTTCTGCGATTTTCTTTCGGAGAAGGCATCATCGCCCGAATAGTAGAGCGATTCTCTAGGCGTACCTTAAAAGGGGGAAAAGCACACGCGCTTTTTGATCGATGCTCGTTATTTAGCATCTAATAATCCCAGAGTTTGTTATGGAATCCAAAGTGCCAAACAACAAGACAAGAATGGAGACAGACGAGGCCGATCTTTCCAATCTATTGTTATGGAAGAATAAGGGATGGCTGACGTCAGTTCAGCTTCTTTCGGTGGGATCCCATCACGGAGCATGAGCTCACTTGGGGGCGCTGGCGTCTGCGGTGTGTGACTGCTGAATTCCTCGAAATCTCGGGGTTTTGCGTCGTTGCGCGAATGCTATACTCCATTTCACCTCACGATGCAGCGAGGGCTTTACCAGCCATCGAATGCCGCGTGAATGTCACGTGTTCTTCGGGCTGGATTTTCCGGTAGCGTCCTCTGCGTTGAGACAAGGGCATCGCGAGCTTTCTGCCCTTGCTAACACAAGTTCTGAACGTGAAGGCGCGCGCAACCAAAGCACTGTGGAAGCCAGCGAGCTTGCTCCGAAGGCACGCGCGGCCCAAGCACGGTTGAAGGCAGCGAGTGCATGCTGGAGGCCGGGCGTTCCAAAGAGACTCCGTTCTCTTGGGTTTCTGCTGTCCCGGCGGAACGCTCTCCGCAACCCGCCACGAGATCTAGAACTATGCAGGCAAGGCTAGCGTCGCGCATGCCCACTCTAACCTTGCCTTCAGAAATCTCCCTATGGTACCATAGTGGTTGGTTGGGTACATCAGTCGAGAAAGCCCGCGGTTAAATTTTGTGGAAGGACTAACTGCTTTCTGCGCGACTCATGGCAGCTAGCGGAACTAGAACCAGTTCGGCCCCGTTTATCGACACTGTTATCTGTTTCGAGCGTTAATTCGAGCGCGTCGGTGCCGTTACCATAGAGAAATATAGTACTACGTAAAGAGCGGACACTTCCATAGGCCCCAGCGGCCCAATTCAGCGTCAGCGAGCGCACCCAGCGGCCAGTATAGTCCCTAGTTGAGTGTTGAATGGATGGATACACGCAGTAACCGCTGGCCAGATGAATGAATGGATTCAAGGCGAATTCTGGCGGTATTTTTGTATCGGGCAGTAGCATGCGCCCTCTAGTTTAACGAGTCAGTGTTATTGTAACTAGCATGGTTTTTGTTTAAAATAGAATTGTTTTATAAGCATACCTTAATTGTACTGCAGAAGAAAAGTCATCCAGCGCTACATATAATTCAAACTGACCGCACACCGAAAAGGATATTTTCACATTTGTGCTAACTCTCTTGAAGGGACGACATGGGACGACACCAGGGATTGACACACAAAAGTATTTATTTTTGTAACTATGACAAGCAAAACAAACATCAACTCTGAAGACAATGAGTGATGTATGTTATTCATACATTACAAAAATAAGAATACACATGCAAAATGTATGAATAACGCGTCAACAGTTGCAACACTGGAAAAAAAGTACTGTATTACAGCGAGACTTACAGCGACAAATGCAATATGATGGAGGGCATTTAAAAAAATTACCGTCCAAGTTCCATGAAAAGCGCTTGCACATATGACCATGTGACTAATACAGCAACAATAGAAGAACAATCTGGCCCAGTGGCTTCTAAATTCAGTGACCGAATGCAAATGTCCGTCAACAAAGAAACTACAGTCACAATACTTCTTACGTATACCGTATACCATGACCGCAACGGAAGAATGACTAGAAACCCGCACGAGACAACAAGCCGCGGAACCAACTCAACCCACACAACGAGGCAAGAGACACAGACCAAGCAGCCGAAGTATCCGCCCTCCGTCGAGTCCACGACTCCGAAGCCAACCGTCGCGCCGCAGCCATAGCCACAGCCGTTGAAGTCGTTTTTGAAAGTTTTCAAAGTTCGTAATAATTTTAAAAGTTTACTCTATACAACAAAGTTATTTATTAATATTATATATCTGACAAATGTTCAGAATAAGTGGCACTGTTGCGCCTACTAACGGCCAGTAGAGTCCCTAACTCCTGGGCCGCGAAACGGCTTGAGTGGCCACTCTTTACGTAGTACTATATTTCTCTATGCCGTTACCTCCGACACCGTTCCCGCGTTACGCGTGTCTCTTGCGTAAACGCGGTTCAGCGTAACAGGTGGCTTAGGGGACACGCGAAACATGTACCGGCTGTCATGGCTTGCGAAACGTGACGATTCGCAGTTCGCTTTCGGAGTTTGTTATTTTCACTGCCTTGACACCAACAGCACAGTCGGTTTTTTGGGTTTTTTTTTGGGGGGGGGGGGGGGGGGGGGCGTGTGTGTTTTTAATTGAAGGATTTAAAGGTTTTTGTCAAGATTACTGCTATGGTAGATAGTGCTCATTCAGGGCACTAACATAAGCAGTAACCCTGGTCTCCAGCTTGAGTTGAAGCGCCTTCTATACTGCGTTTGAGCATGACGTGTTAGATGTCGAAAATACTGTCACGTGACATCATATGCCAGCGCCCTTCCGCACCCAAAAAACAAAACCAAATGTTTGCGCTTTCTTCCTCTACGTTAGTTCTTCGAACTTGACACCCGACCCTGCCACCTGGTCGTTGCAGTAATCTGATCGCTGATTGTAGCGCCATTTATGCCATATTGCGCCAAAGTGCATAACCTGCTACATCTTGTTCTATTTCATCAGAATGTGAGGAATTCGCGCCAACATTGCTTCAAAAGCTCGTTTCATTCTGTCCATTCAGAAACACGTAGTTGACCCGTTGTATACACTTCGGATTGATATGTCGTTTTGTCGTTCTTGTGTTTTTACTTTCAATAACGTTTAATTGGTACGCCAAACTTGCGCGAATTTTCGGAACTTTCAGTTATCGCTTGAAATAACGTACGATTTGATTTGATATCTTCGTATGGAACATGACTCGGTGCTCGGAAGTTTCGTAATATTTTCATTGTTCGTGGTCTGTTTGGGCGTGTTGGTCGACGTTGCAGTGCTCTCGAAAAACTGTCGCTCAAGCTTTCAAACACACACAGAACAAGACCTTCACACAGCGCTCACTAACAACTCTGTATTGCGTGAACTTGTGCTTCTACTTCTACTTCAATTGAAGACGATTTTCAAATAGAAAAAAGAGACAAGAAATAAAAAGGCAAAAATTCCCTTCTAACGCCTAGACAAACTTGCGGCTAAATAATCGATATATTTTCGTGATAATATTGTAGACGGCGTACTAACCCATTTGTCCTCCAGTCCCATAATGTTCTCGGCTTCGATAAGTTCCCTTGTTAGTTGGTTGACACATTTGCCTAACACGGTGCTGTTGTTCAGATGCGGCGAACAACCAGAATCCCGACAGTGAATTCCTAAGTGGCCAGAGTTGGCGTTGACGATGTTCTTGTTATGTTCACGAAGGCGGTCATTAAGACACCACCGAGTTTGTTCTTACGTATTGTCTTCCACAGGAGAGGGGGAATGAATAGACAACCCCCTCAACGCGAGGCAAAGTTCGTTCTTTGTTTCTTGGAGCAGCAGGTTGCTCGATTTGAGGCTGTGGTCACGTTTTTTGCACAGGCTGGAAAGTTTGTTTCGGAGCTGAAAAAGACGAAATTAACATTCACTCTGGCTCGCTGTTTTCTTAAGGCCGTGAGGAAAAGCTGGATATGCGGGACGATGACTGGTCTTCTCGTCCTGTCAGTGTGCGTTTGCTTGACACAGCCTTGCCTCTGCTGCTGGGGATATTTTTTAACCACCGACACCAACCAAGAAAACGGGGTACCCTGCGGTCTTCAACTTCGCCGTTTCCCCCGTCGAAGCTCCTTTGTAACGGAATGTGAGCATGATTTTGTGATTGAGCTCTTAAGACATGACCCATGGCAAAATGCTGTATGGGGGGAGGGGAGAGGAAGCCCTAGCAAAATGGAAGATTTGGGGGGGGGGGGGGGGGGGACGGGCCCCATGGGCCTCCTCTCCTGGCTACGATGCCTGAAGGGTAGGGTTGTGCTCACAAATCAACTTTTGGCTGCTCCAAAGTCGAAGTTGTTCTCAAATGACTCGAACCAATCACATCGCTTCGCTGGTAGTTAAATGAGTACAATTTGACGTTCACGGCCTTCGAACATGCTGGTGCGCGAAGCTTCCTCCTCGGAAATGGTTCGTGGTTAAGAGCCACCTGCTTTAGCAGCCGGGCGCTGGTTCTGTCCCAGTCTTGCACACCATCGGCTTTACGACGTTGTTCCTTTTGTTTTTCTGTAGCATCGAAGTATCGAGAAAAAAATAAAATAAAAGGTTTAGTGTACTGCTGCCGCGTGGTGACGCTCGTTCTTCAATCGTGGAATGAGTGTTCGTACACACCTTTCAAGCTCTGTCATCCGGGTGAAAAATGCGGAGTCACTGGACCGTGCACGGATGCACGGGTGTGTCTGCGCAGGCTCGATGCGCGTTCCACAGCCAGACAGACGAAACGTAGTCCCGAGATTCTCATTACCACCCTGCAGACTATCAAGGTTGCAGCACTAGCTGATAAGAAGGCCGAGGAAGGAATCACGAAGCAAGAAGCGTCAACATAATAGAAGTCACGTCCCGAGTTCCTCACGCTGTCAGTGGCCATAGGAGGAACCTTGCGCTCCCGGATTGGGGTTGTGGGGATATTTATACAGCGTGTAGTTGGTCAGCCATTTAAAGTTGCGACGGAGTCACTCGCTGTAGGCCGAGCAATTGACGATTTGCAAAATAGTGCGCGCCACCTACGCGCAACGTTGGAAACATGGGTGCGAGGCTGGAAGGTGGTTGGAAAACAACTAGGCTTCGTGATGCATAGTTTTGGTTTTGCCTTGAAATACGTGCGCGTAAAGCTCGTGCGCGCAAGCTGTCCATCCGTGCAGCCTCTTCTCCCTATCGGGGTGCTGCAAAATCGACGTACCCGCGACAAAATGCGCTGCAGATCCGGCAGTGGTCGTTTAATTGGCTGCCATGGCGAGCCGTCCGTGTTTCTTCTCCTCACGGCAGCTATCCAAGCTTCTCTTTTCGCAGGATACAACCTGGCCGACGGAAATCTAAAAAAAAAAACTCGGCGTTCTCTCTGCCGTAGAAGTAATTCGTGCAACCAAGCGCAACACAGTGGGCCTGCATCGCGACGGTAAGCAAAGCGAATCGAACTCTCGCCCGGCCGTACTCGCTCCCGCGCCTCTGTCGCAGCCTAGGAATATCCGGCACGCCCATTTGTTTTCCAACCAAACTCTGCTCGCGCATGCGCAGCGACTTTGCAAATCGTGGATTTAGCCAGTGCGGTACAAGCACGGTCGCTGAGCGCACCGGGCTCTGGAAAAACAGACAAACAGGCTCCTTCTGATGGGCGGACGCTTTCTGAACTGAACTGCCGAGAGCTTTGTAAATGTCAAAGTAGGTTTCGCACGCCTCGGTAACCTCAAAAACTCGTGATTCCTTCCTCAAAAGTGAGTAGAAAACTCTTACTAGGTGGCGCAAGCAGTAGCCCGCTTCAGGAGGTACATCCATTCCCTCTGTCTCCCTCCTCTCCACTCCCCTCCCCTCCCCCTTCTCTCTTTTGTCCTAGTTCGTATCCTCCCTCAGAGATGGCGGCACCGTCCCGCATGCTGGACGTGGCTCGTTCTCTGGGGGGCGCGCGCGATGTGGTGTTCGTTTTATATGAACGACGGAGGCGGCCAAGAAGCGGTTACTGAATTAGAATGACACGAGTTGCGGTAATTAATTTACTGTAATTAAGTTGCTACTCAAGTTCGCTACTCTAGACGTGCGTCGCCTCATTCTGTTTAAAAGTGCGGCGCGGAGCGAGGCAAGATAGCGGTTTATGTTGGGCTTTTTTTTTTTTAATGCGAATAGCATTCTTTGGATACTTCACGCACTTTTCGTCTATGTATCTATCTATCTATCTATCTATCTATCTGGCTATCTAACCTCTTACGCCGCGGGTCGATAAATAAATAAAAAAGACCGGCGCCGGCTGGGATTCGAACCGTTGACCCTTTGATCAGCAGGCAGACGCGCTAACCACAGAGCTATGAAGGCAGTTTTTTTTTTTTTTCTTTAATACATGGAAAATTGCAATTTAAAGATCGAATTCTATATACACACAGTGAATGTTATATACATGAGGATGGAGGTGGTGGATGAATATGTTCTTCTGGTGATCAGTCCTTGATGAACATAATGACTGTAGTCGCACTCGTACTGCACTCATGTTTTCACTCTGGGTACTATACACTTTTGCAGAAACAGAGAGTACAAATTCGTCATGGCATACACTTATACAAATTCCTAAGGCAAGCACATTTCAAGCGCGTTTCGTATGAAACACCTAATTTGGTTATGTACCAATGTTGGCTCCCTTCACTATATTAAAAATCAGGAAGTCTTAGACAAGCGTCAAACAGGGGAAACCAGTCGGGCACTGGTGGGTGGGCTTCATAAACACTTCTAACTTTTGCAATTTCTTCCAGAAATATGGATTTAGTTGTGCGTGGAATGTCAGCGTTTCTGTCGATCATCCGGCATCGCCATAGACTGTGTAAACCAATCAGCATGAATAAATCATAAGGGATACTTGTTTCGGTCGGGACGTATAAGTAACGAATACTGTGATCAGTTAAGTCAATATCTTTTTTTAGGGTTCTTTGGAGTACATCCCAGAAGAAAATCGCATCTGTACAGTAGATAAAACAGTGCTCTATTGTTTCCGGCTGGTGGCATAACCGACAGTCAATTGACCAAGGCACAAAGAAACCGCGTTCCTGGAGCCACCATTTGACTGGAAGCGTTGACGTGTGTAGTTTAAACATGAACGTTTTAGTGCTTGGAGATACAGACATGCGTTTTACACGTTTTAGAACGTCCTGTCCTTCTTGGTTACCGAACATAGATCTGTACAGCGGAGCTGGAAAAAAACTCTCGATCAACGCCTGTGCTAACCGCTTTCTGGGTACTTCAAAAGATAGTCTAATGAAAAGCGGACTTTTAAAAACAAGAAGGTATCGACTACCTCTTTCCAGAAACCCCAGAGGCCGCTTGGAGCAGAGCTTGTAGTAGAAACGATAAGAAAGGGTAAATGGTGAACCAGTTTTCTTTGAACAGCCATGAGAAGAAACGGGTGGGATAAATTCCTGAAGAAAAACAATCTTGACACCAGCTGGCGCACAAATAAATGTGCCAGGCCCAGGCCACCAGATTCCAAAGGCAGGAATAAATTATCGCGCTTCATGCGTTCCCAAGGAGAACTCCAGATAAATGTAGCGAAAATTCGGTGAAAAGCTTGAATTTTAGAGCGATTACAATGCAGTACTTGCAAAACGTACATAAGTTTGGATATTAAGAAGGTGTTACAGACGGCTGCTTTAGCGAAAATTGACATTTCTCGTGCCCTCCATGCCAGCGATTTACGTCTAATTATAGTTACGGCGGTGCTCCAATATGGATCGGTAGAACGAGTTTGGTCGAGGGGAACACCAAGGTATTTGAAAGGACAGCGATTCCATGAAATCCCACCAAAGCACTTTGGAGTAGCTGCCCACGCTCCTATCCAAAACCCGTTTGATTTTTCTGCATTCAACCTTGCCCCAGTTAGGTTACAATACTTCTCCGTTACCTGAAGTGCTTCTTCGACACTCGCCTTATTTGAACAGAATAACGCTACATCGTCAGCGTATGCTAGTAGCTTCACCTCTGCGAAGCAAAGATGATAGCCACGAATAGTGTCTTTATTGATGATACTACGGCATAAAGGTTCAAGATATAGGGCAAAGAGTAGTGGTGAAAGTGGACAACCTTGTCTTACCGAGGATTTTATAAGGATAGGTTCAGATAGGGAGTTATTTACAATTAGTCTTGTGGTGCTGTTCTTGTAACATAGCTTAATGCCCTTTATTATCGTGGTCCCTATGTTTACGTGAGAAAGCAGCCTGAATAAAAAGGCGTGGCTAACTCTGTCAAAGGCTTTGGATAAGTCTAGTTGGACTATGGCTACTTTATTTTGTTCGTCGGATACTGAATCTATTACGGACCTTGCAACATGTATGTTCATTTGAATATTTCTTTCGCGTATACCGCAAGTTTGATGAGCTCCGATTAGATTGTCTATTATGAGATGTAAGCGTTCATTTAAAACTTTTGCGAAGATCTTATAGTCAACATTGCAAAGTGATATAGGCCTGTAAGCCTCGATCTTTTTCAAAGCTAACGTGTCTTCTGTTTTGGGTATAAGCACTGTATGTCCTTCGTAAAAGGTTGGCGGTAGTGTTTGGTGCTCATATGCGGCTTTGAATACATCAAGGAGGAATGGACTCAGCAGGCATGAGAATTTCTTATAGAACTCAGCGCCCAGGCCGTCCGGGCCTGGAGTCTTATCTGACGGTAGAGCTTTTATGGCAGCTTGTGTTTCTTCCAAGGTCAGAGGACTTTCAACACTCTCTTTCTCTCTGTCTGTTAAAGATGGCACGCATTCTATAAGTTTCTGTATGTCTTCGCTTTCTTTGGTCTCAATACTCTTTCCAAAAAGATCATTGTAATGATCTTGGAAAGCTTCTATAATGCTTTGCGTTTCAGTGCGGACGCTACCTTTGTGGTCTATTTCGAGTATTTCTTTGCTTAGAGCATATCTCCTTTCATCATCAAAGGACCGGCGTCCAGGCGTCTCTCCTAGCAAATACTTCTGCGAGCGCGATCGGATCACCGCGCCTCGATATTTCTCGGTATCGTATCTTTGTAGCTGTGTCTTGGCCATGTTAATCTCCTCAGTATATTCACCGGGATTGAGGCTTTCAAGCTCATAAAGCTCTGATAGCATCGTGAGCAGGCTTCGTAGCTCTTGCTTTTTCATAAACGTAATGGAGCTTGAGCGTTCAATTGCCCAATTTTTAACTTCTTGCTTGAACATGTCCCATTTGGAAAACACGTGTAGGGAAGCGTTCTGTTTGACACGGGAAAGGATAGCGGGAATACCATCGGTGAATATTTTGTCGTTTAAGAGTGATGTGTTTAATTTCCACAGGCCCCATTCACGACGTAGTGGGGGTTGTTTCTTTGTCCCAAAAGTTGCCGATACAAGGCAGTGGTCTGAGAAGAATATAGGTTTCACTGCGTAATCAGAAATAGTATCATAAAGGTCTCCAGTGACATATATCCGGTCAATTCGAGCGTGAGAGGAGCGTTGGAAATGTGTATAGTGTACCCTGCCTCGTTTTTGTTTTCCGATGTCTACTAAGTTGTTATCGCTCACAAGAGATTGGAGTACGGCTGCACTAGGGTCGAATCTAGTCGTTAGTTGGGAGCGATCGTTTAAATGTAGCACACAGTTGAAGTCTCCCAATAGAAACAGTTTTCTATCTGTGTCGATGTATGGTGTTAGAAAAGAAAAGAAAGTTTTGCGCGCAGTCACATTATTTGGAGCGTACACGCAAATAATGCGCAATTGAATGTTTACATGGTCTAGATCGCAAGATATAAAGCGCCCTTCCTGGTCGGTAGTGAGAGAAGCAGCAGTTAAACCCAACCCCTTCTTTAGAAACAAAAAACATCCAGCAGATGTGCCAGATGCATGAGTGACACACACTTCGAAATCTTTCAGGAAGGGTTCCAATGCGATTTCGGTTTCTTCCTGGCTGCACACTTTTGTTTCCTGCACAGCTAATACATCGATCTTCTGCTGGACTATTAGTTGTAGAAGTTGACACTGCTTTCGTTTAGAGCTGAGACCTCTCACGTTTAAGGTGGACACGCGAAGTTGGAGGGTGCTGGACATGCGATCATTTATGGTCGGGCGCTATCGCCCGTTTGCTTGTCTTCAACAAGCTTGGCGCCAGGGGGCGTCTTTGAATACGGCTTACGTCGAGCAGCGCCCAGTCTCTTTTCATAGGCCTTTGCTCTAGTTATAAGGCCGTCATTTAACCCCACGTTGGTAAGCGCTTCTAGTTCAAGAATTGGGTCTTGTACCTCATCGTTTTCCTCCGTTTCGGTGTCTTCCAAATTAGCCTCGGTGGTTGTCTCGTTCTGTTTTTCGTTCGTGAAGGCGTCCATATTTGTTGGAGTCGGGGCGGTTGTCGGGGTGCTGTCTTCGGCTGCAGGCGAAACGGTGATTGGGTCTTCGCTAGAGGTAGCGGCCGACGAAAGGTTCTCTGGCACATCAGGTTTTATGGAGGCCGGTTGAGATCCACCGTCCTGAGCTGCTACCATCGCAGAGACGTCGCCATTAGGGTCGACAACTTCGCTTACATCCATGAGGTTCTCTGTTGTTGATTCTTCGGTTGTCCCCAACCTCAGCCTGTCGGCGTAGGTCATGACACAGTCCTCCGGTTTATGTCCGTGCCGTCGGCATTTCGCACACCAGGGAGTCCGGCAATGGCGGCGGATGTGGCCCACTCGATGGCATCGTAGGCACGAAGGAGGCCGACCTGAGATAAGAAGTAAGCTCTGGCACCCAAAGATGGTCATCAGGTGTGGAATCTTGTTGACGTTAGTGTCGTCTCGAAGGGTCAGCTGTACTTCACGGTTGAGGGTTTCCATGTCCTCCATTCCTTCACATCTCCACTTTTCTCGCACTACGGAGCGTACTGTGCCGTAGGGTTCCAGCGCTTCAACGATTCTTCGGTTTTCCATGTAAGGTGGTAACCAAAGCAGTCTGATCTTCACCTCCTTTGTCTCTGGATCAACAACGAGACATTTCCGCCCTTTCACCTTCAGGTCTTCGCAGGCGACGAGCTTTGCTTTTGCAAGAGAAGTCGCACACTGGACCATCCACACATGAGACATTTGGTACTGTCCCATGGCGATTATATCCTTTAGATCAATGATGCCCTTGAGGGCATCTCTGAAGTCCGGAGCTCGGTATGGTCTGGCATCGAGATCCCCATGAAGGAAGACAGAATTTAGAACGAGGTTACCTGTAGGCAGACGTGGCATCAGAACACGGTAATTGTCCATTGCAGTAATGGTAGCATCTGAATCAGTAGACTGAATTCCTCGGCCAGAGGCCGATTTGGTTTCTTGGACGGAGAACATGAAAACGCAGCCTTTCGCTACGGCGTCTTCTTCTTTCTCCAGCTATGAAGGCAGTCATTCAACGCACTCTAAACGGTTGTTTATATCTTTACCATAGGACGCGCTTTACAGCGCTGTCACAGCTACCGGTGCGCGCGCGTTCCATGCACGAGGGCTCATTCCGCTCTCGTGAGGCTTAGCCAACACCTCCTGAACTAGGAAGGCCTCAGCGCTCTTCCCCCATGGACGAAAGAAGAGGCCATCGGGGCGGCGGAAGAGAAGGCAACGCGCGGTGGTTTACCGTCATGGCAACGAGTTAACTTTATTATTGATAATGCAAGTTTCTTCATATCCTTAAATGCCAACTGTGCACACCATTTCGGTTAGGAAGCAGATTTTCTTAAACTAGCAAATTATTGTTGCATAAAATCATTGATGAAAAATGTAAGAACAGGGTAGGTGTGTATCGGGGTCTCGAGCTAGATAAAGTTTACTTTGAAGCACGTAACTGTGAATGATGTAATTATCCCCGCAAGATAAATATTAATAAATAATACTTGCCGAGAATTACCATTTATCTTCTTCTTCTTACATGACAAAGAGTGATTACAAATGGCATTACATATCACAATACTAACGAGGTTGACATAGTAAACACAAGTATAATAAATTAATTTGTGCCTAAAACAAAGCGGTTTATTTAAAAGCAAAAACTAGTGGTCTGGTTTTGCTTTTTGCGTAGAGTTGTTATTTGGGCAAGGAATTTATACAAGGATTTTAATTTATTCTGAAGTAGGCTTTACCTCTTTTTGCAGGTAGAATTACCTGAAATCTTGTCATAAATTTTCTAATTTAAGGTTCCGAGATTTATCTTCTAATAAAAGTTTTTGAGCTTACACCACGGCATTAACAGGATAAAACTACAGGGTCGTTCATCTCATGCCTGCAACAGAGTATTAAGATTTCTGATAAGCCAGTAATGTAGTCGTGACAACTGGGTTGTAGATAGATTGGCGTTCAAAATTTATTCTTTGTTTGCTATATACAAGTCACATCACATCAACTTATTTGTATCTGGCAGCAATCCGTTCGACGAAGAGTAAACATTTCCACAAAACACAGTACAAAACAGAGTGATCTTTAATGGCATCTGGTTTAAGTAAGTCTGGGCAACAATGCAACCTTAGAAATCAATGTTCTTTGTGAATGCAAGCAGCTCAGATAGCTTTTTGTCAAGATCTACTGGCATCTACACTACAAATCAAGCTGAAATAATGCTATATCTCACCTATGAATGCTGCGAATGAAATCCTGTGTATCCATACAGAACGCTCCTCACACATCATGTGCGCGTATGTATGTAGACTTGATGTTGAAGCACAAACGTAACAGTTCAAGGACGGCACAAACGCTTGCCGCAGGTCACCGTTTTGAGGAAACTTGAACACATGGACTTTTCGGTATTTTTGTAGTTGCCGCGACATCCTGTAGCACAACATTTGTTCGGCATGCCGATCCACATAACAAACACTCGCGCGCGTACGTTTTAAAACAAGGCAGGGCAGGCGGGGGTGGCGACGGGTGGAAAAAAA
>JAZHYW010032139.1:0-91740 GCA_037355805.1 Ixodes ricinus | reverse complement strand
CTTAGGTGTTTTGCAAGCATTTCGTGGCAACGGCTTCGACTCTGCTTCTGGCCGACGGAGCACGCAATTTCCATGGAGGAGGTATACTGGAGCTCAAAATTTTGCGCTTATGACCTGATAGCGCACCAGCTGTAAAAACTTCCAAAGTAAGGAAAAAGAAAAAAACCTGGCAGTACATTTAAGCATTCATGAGCTGTCAAATGCAAATGCATGCAAGTCAGCCATCCACACCTCTTTTGTCGCCTGCTCATCCGCCCCCTTCCACCGCTGCATACTTTTCGCCACGCCCCAGTCAGCGCCAGCATTCTCCCCGGCACGTTTGACCTAACACCTCCGGTTAACGGCGCACTGATGCACACGCAGCCATGGGTGAGCGGCCGGAACGGAGGCGCTTAGCGCCAATGGGAGCCCTCTGCCGACGTAGAACCAGCCAATGGAAACGGGCGATCAGGAAACGCAGGCAGTCGCCAAGGCTTTCAAACTGATGACGCTAGCTCATTCTGGGGACAGCAAAGCTCGCATAAAACTGTGAAAGGAGGATGTGGCAACGTGGGTCGCATATCCGGAAGGCTGAGAGTGGAGTAGGAGAATGCTACCACCCAGAAACGAAATTCTGGCTTATAACTGTCTGACGATTGCAACAGTAATGAAACTGCAAATTTTGTTCCTCGGCTCGGTGACACTTTTTCTTCTCTCGCCAGAGGTGTTCTCTACGATGGACGCCGTGCCGGACTGCCACAAGTACAAGCTGTCCATCCTGCAGCCTTCAATGACCCCAGGGCCTCTTTTCAGGGATGGTCAGGAAAGAGGTGCTGAGACTGTGGCGGACACTTCTCCCACTTCCTCGCGTCCTTTAATGCGAATAGCATTCTTTGGCTACTTCACGCACTTTTCGTCTATGTATCTATCTATCTATCTGGCTATCTAACCTCTTACGCCGCGGGTCGATAAATAAATAAAAAATCAGCAGAACCCATCCTTTGGGAATGATTATCTACGTTAATGCGAATAGCATCAAACGGTGCGGAGTTATGCGCGTTCGTCAGGTGGCCGGCACACTCTAGATGCGCCAGCCCACTCTTGAGGCGATTCTAAATTTGTTGACACTTTCACAGCCCTGCGCACGATCTCCACAGCCCAGCACGTGCGTTTGTGTCACTTAGGAAGGCGAGCAAAGCACGCGCCATACGCACAAACACTCAAAATGGTACCGACCAGACTTTCTGGCGTCTCAGCTAGTCTCAACCAACGGTACTCTAAACGGTTGTTTATATCTTTACCATAGGACGCGCTTTACAGCGCTGTCACAGCTACCGGTGCGCGCGCGTTCCATGCACGAGGGCTCATTCCGCTCTCGTGAGGCTGAGCACGGCCGCTACATCACCCTCTCCCGAGCGCGGGAGAGGGTGAGCTGCGGCCGTGCTCAGCCTCACGGCGAGCGGAATGGCCCTCGTGCATGGGCGCGCGCGCACCGGCCGCTGTGACAGCGCTGTAAGCGCGTCCTATGGTAAAGATATAAACAACCGTTTAGAAGTGCGTTGAATGACTGCCTTCATAGCTCTGTGGTTAGCGCGTCTGCCTGCTGATCAAAGGGTCAACGGTTCGAATCCCAGCCGGCGCCGGTCTTTTTTATTTATTTATCGACCCGCGGCGTAAGAGGTTAGATAGCCAGATAGATAGATAGCATAGCATAGACGAAAAGTGCGTGAAGTATCCAAAGAATGCTGTTCGCATTAAAAGACCGGCGCCGGCTGGGATTCGAACCGTTGACCCTTTGATCAGCAGGCAGACGCGCTAACCACAGAGCTATGAAGGCAGTCATTCAGCACTCTAAACGGTTGTTTATATCTTTACCATACGCGCACGCGCTGTCACATACCGGGCGCGCGCGTTCCATGCACGGGCTCATTCCGCTCTCGTGAGGCTGAGCACGGCCGCTAGCTCACCCTCTCCCGCGCTCGGGAGAGGGTGATGGGCGGCCGTGCTCAGCCTCACGAGAGCGGAATGAGCCTCGTGCATGGAACGCGCGCGCACCGGTAGCTGTGACAGCACTTGTAAGCGTCGTCCCATGGTAAAGATATAAACAACCGTTTAGAGTACCGTTGGTTGAGACTAGCTGAGACGCCACAAAGTCTGGTCGGTACCATTTTGAGTGTTTGTGCGTATGGCGCGTGCTTTGCTCGCCTTCCTAAGTGACACAAACGCACGTGCTGGGCTGCGGAGATCGTGCGCAGGGCTGTGAAAGTGTCAACAAATTTAGAATCGCCTCAAGAGTGGGCTGGCGTATCTAGAGTGTGCCGGCCACCTGACGAACGCGCATAACTCCGCACCGTTTGATGCTATTCGCATTAACGTAGATAATCATTCCCAAAGGATGGGTTCTGCTGATTTTTTGTTGACAGGTGTCTTTGCGAAGCGTCCGTAGTTGCGGTCGGCGGTCCGACATTCACACTCCCTGCAACCTTAAGATGAGAGTGACATTCAGACTCATCAATCTCATCTTAGGTTTTTCTAAAATGCTTAGAGTTTGTAGACTGCATTATGACCTTAAATAGATGATCTCAGAAACCACTTTTGGTTCCCCTTTAAAGGGCGACTCTGCACAATTGTGAAGATTTTGAGATAATGAGTGATTCCTCATTAAAAAGCACTAATAAAAGGCACTACGTCATGGGCTTCATGAAAAATGGGAAATATATTGTTTAATTATACTTTAAACATGAGCAGAAATCGTAACCGAAACTTCGGCTCCATCTAGCAACATTGGCATCAGGCTGCCAGAAATATGACTATCACATGGTATGAGATGTCACGTGACCCTGTACGCAACAGTGGGCGGGATTGGGGCGCGCCGGCGGGCCACCATTGGGCGGGCGTGTGCCGGGCACAAGTGTCATCCTGCACCACACTCTTCACCCTGTTTTGGTGTCTACGACATTGGACGACGTCTGCACAACTGCCGCATCAGTCTGCCCACATACTGTGAACGAAACTCCGAGAGACAATATAATCACAAACGGTGAGACGACGACGGCGGTTGCGGTAACAGCCGAACAGCCGGATGGCTGCCAAGAAGCACGCTGTGCAGGCGCATTATGCCAATCACGTGGACACCGCTGAGCGCCGAGAGGAAGCTGTTTCTGATGTCACTTGTTACGCTTGCCCGAAGAAGTAAAAACAAACAAAAAGGGGCAATGATGATGACATTTAGGCTCAATATGGGACTATGCCCACGCCATAGCCTCGATTGCGCTGTTGGTTGCACCTCAATTCGCCCGCTAGGGTCAGCCGATTTTGGCAACTTGGCACGTTGCAACATTTGCCGAACCGTCCATGCTGCTGTAATGCACCTGGCATGTACTTTGGAATCCTTCTCGTAGTGTGCTTATATACCTTATTTGCTCAATATGAATGCTTCCCCAATTCTAATGCACAAGTACCGTTAACACTGCTGTCCACTGTAGCTCAGAGTGTTTTTTGCGGATTGTCATGGCAGGGGTCTACACGTATGTGGCAAGTTTCTTTTGTATCTACCGTAAAATCCTGAGAGATAGGCCACCTAAAGTCGAGATAAAACTGGGTGAAAATAAGGATGGGCTAACTTTCAATGCGCAATCAAGAGAAGTAGAAAAAAATTTTTTTTAAACCATGCGTTTCTGTCAAACTTGTTATCTCGGCAAGGGGCAATGAGGCAAAAGGTGTCGGTACTTCCCAGTCAGCAGCGTTCGCTTATATCCCGTCATAGCTAACTAGACGTATTTACGCCAAGGTCAGCATTGATCCGAACACTACGATTGCGAGGAGTGGGCTACCTTTCGGTGTTTAAAAGAAAATAGGAAATCAAGCCAAAAGTTGGGGCGGGTTACCTTTCAAGGGTGGGGCATCTCTGGGGATTTTACGGTAGTGCTTTATTATTGTGCCACTCCTATCACATTCCATGTTTGGAATAATAGTATCGATAAATAACTCGTGGATGTCTGGACACTGCCCTTCTATTATTTTCAGCACAACTCTGGTCATGATACTGGGCATGCGTAATAAACATACGTGCCAATAAAAAAAAAAAAAAAAAAAAAACTGCTGAGAGATTGGTGGCGTTTTGCTCAGGCAGGACAATTCTCAGCGTGTGTATGCTTACTATACGTGGCGTTTCTTTCCATGCACGTGCATCTTTTTCATCTCTAGAAAATGCAAGCGTACAAGCAGGTGCGCTATACTGTTAGTGCAAACGTGACGTTGGTGGTTTTTTTGCATTTTAGTTTGGAGTGGTATTAGCAAACGACAAATTTGACCGCTTTTCACTACGCAAGTAGTTTTTGCAGCAGTTCTAAGAGACAAACAGAAAAAGCCGGCAATCTTTAGAGTTCACTGACGGTGCCACGCCGTGTTTGAGGTAGTTTGCAGTGTACGTTGCGCATTCATGCTGCTCCTTGCCTGTTCCCCAGATCAAGCTGCTGACGTCCTCGCTACCGGAGGGAATCTTCGTCAAGGCGTTTGAAGACAGAATGGTCAGTGGGTTTCCAAACCTCGCATCTTCTCACTCAGCGCTCTCTGGGACCCGTTGAGGGCAGGATTCTGCCACAAGCGTGTCTTTCTTGAAAGCACAAATTTGGTGGCTCTCTGAAATGCCTTTTGCATGTTTAGAACAATTGGAAAGTAATAAATAATGCGAGTAAACTTGCTGATGGATACTCTTGACTGCTATGCTATACTTCCAAGGACAACTTTGGCTCACTCTGTCCAGACACCATTCTTTCTGTCTATAAATGTACAGTCAAATCTCGATTATTGCGAACATCATTATAACAAATTTTACAAACATTTCAAAAATCCCCTTCTGAATGTTGATATAACGAGGAAATTCGTTATATCGAGATTTGACTTACCATATGCCTAGAGTATGGTACATTTACCTTCTCATAGTCACAACCCCATTTCATTGCGGTTCTCCCCATGTCACAGGACTCCGGTCTCCCTAAGAATCCAGAGTTTCTCTGGGGGTGCCTGTTGTACCTCCTAAAAATGCCCGTCAACCTCTCTAGCTCAAGGACTTTTCTAGTCTAGGTGCAGTTCGTGCTTAACCGAGCCACACATTGGTTTCACGCGTGCTAGTTATACTGCCACATTTCTTTCTTTTGCACGTTAACTCTATAGAGATTGATCTCGAATTTCTTTCTTTAGATAATGGGAGAGGGGGAGTGGAGGAAAAATATAGCCGGATACAAGTTCAGAATGTGCCAGGAGCTCTGCCTCCGGTGTGCGTTCGTTGCCTTCTGCACACACTGCACCAAAGGGTTACCAAAGGTAGAAAGCTCGTGCTAGGGCCGGAGTTTCTGGCACATTTTTAACTTGTCCTCAACTGTAGAGATCTCATTTCATTTATCTTACCTCAAAGGCATCTAGTGACTCAAACCTCTCGAGGTTTGTGCGCACAGATTTTGGAACTTTCAAATTCCGCTCGGGTTCGTATTTTGTAAGTTTTGACAGTTAGGTCCAATTTAAAAGCCTAACAATGCTTCTGCATGCATCGATGAAAGTAGAATTAGTCCCACTAAAGACAATTGTAGCGAGCATTTGGGCAGTCGTGGAAGGCCAACCACGGCAACGCTTTTGGTCGCGTGCACGGCCAATAGTGTAAGCCAGTGGTTCTCAACCATTGATGTCTCGCGGATTGGCGGAGATGATAGAGGACCCCGTTTATGGTGAGGGGAAGAAGAATGTATCGATTATTTGTGGTAATGATCTAATAAATGGATATAAATAAGGGTAGTGTGATGTAGACATCTCACATCGACATACACAAGAGAAAATGCATTCGAAAATTCAAACGTTCCTTCTCAATCCGAAAAAAAAAAAACACAAAAAAACTACAACTTTTATTGCGGGGAGGCAGGGCTTCGCGGACCCCTAGGATGCCTTCACGGACCCCAAGGGTCCGCGGACACCCATTTGAGAACCACTGGCGTAAGCTATTTGAGTAGTCAGTCTTTATTTGTTGAACTTCTAGTGCAGAGTAGCGAAACGAGGCCGCATTTGCTCTTTACCCCTTAAGGGGCAACTCCGCTCAATTCCGAAGATTTCGGGATAATGAGTGATTTCGAATCAAAAAGCCCTACTAAAAGACACTACGCCGTTTGCTTCGCGAAAAATGGGATATATATTTTTAAATCTAATTTTAAACACGAGCGGAAATCGAAACCGAAACTTCGGCGCCGTCCGGCAACATTGGCCTCGGGCCGCCAAGTACATGGCCATCACGTGGTACGAGATGTCACGTGATCCTCGGCCCAACGACGGGCGGGTTGGGGGCGGGCGTGTGGCAGGCGCGAGTGTCGTCTGCTCTGCACCGCACTCTTCGCCACGTTTTGGTGTCTACGGCATTCGACGACGTCTGCACAACTGCGGCATAAGTCTGCGCACGTGGTGTCCATAGTGTGGACGAAACTCCGAGAGACAATAATCACAAACGGTGAGACGACGACAGTGGTTGTGACACGAAAGACAGCGGTAACGGCGGGACCACGGCGGGCGGCCGGTCTGCTCCCAAGAAGCGAACTGCGCAGGCGCGTACGCCAATCACGTGGACACCGCTGAGCGCAGAGAGGCAACGTTGCTGACGTCATGCGCTACGCTCGATCGGAGAAGTAAAAACAAGCAAAAGGGGGCCATGAAGATGACGTTTAGCTCAATGTTGGCTCCGCCCATGCCGTAGCCTTGACTGCGCTGTTGGTTGCGCCTGAATTCGCCCGCTCGAGTCAGCCGATTTCGGCAACTTGGCGAGTTGCAAAGTTTGCCGGACCGTTTAAGAAACATTTAGACAGAACTGCGTCGTAATATTTGGCGTGTGGTCTTCCTAGGCGATACTGAAGAGGACTGCATTGTTTTTTCAAAACCAAAAATGAAGCGGAGTTGCCCTTTAAAGGGGTACTCCGCCGATTTCTTCATGGTCCCCGATTTGCTTGAAATTTTGCTAAACTCGCCAAACAACATCGCCAAAATAGTATCCCAAATATTAGGTCAAAATAATTTTTTTTCACGAAGTTATTGAATTTACAATTTTGGTCCTCACCGTGTTTTTCAAACTGAAAGTCTCTACTGGCAACAACGAAAAAGTGACGTCAGTGGAAGTGCAGGGGTTCACTCTTTGGACTGTAGAATTTGTTCCCAACTGATTCGAAGCAGTTTCATGGTGTCAAATGAATGCTTTGGAAGCTCGCTCCAGTCCCCGCGCTCCAGCACGGAACAAATGACTGGCATATTCTATTTTTTAGACTGCTCGCTCGACTGGCAAGCCTGCCTTCCACTGACGTCACGGCACTGAAAAGTGCGGGTATATTTGAATGTTGGTTTTTGCATCATTTTCATTTGCCGATTTCGCAATAACTATTATGAATTTCGCGATACTAAATAGCATACCGGAAAGGGTAAAGGCCGGGGAGTCAGAAAATATAGTTAGTTGAGGTAGCTCAAAAATCAGCCGGAGTACCCTTTAGTGTTTGGATGAGCATAACTTCGGTCCACCTACGAGCCGTCCCCAAGCCATCTAGGACAAGCACGTCCGTGCACGCTGCCTCTCCCCATGGCTGTTTTCGACGACCCAGGCCTCATTCGGGGCTTAGTTTGCGGCACTGCTCAGAGATGGCAGCATTTGTTTTTAATGCGGTAGTGCCATTTAACTGTCTCATGGCGTGACTTGCCGTCATCAGCTTTGAAACCACGCCAAACGGCTCTTAAATCCCCTTTTCCAAGTCGAGCCAGTTCCCATTTGCCGGTTAGTACGGCACTCAGCATCGTCTTCCAGGCCCCGCTGGCTCGCGCATGTGCGACCAGGGTCCCATTTGCCGGACACGCAGCGCCATTAATGTGGCCGGCTCATTGAAACTGACGCGCAGCGTCCGGTTCCAGCGACTTCGGCCCTCATGCAGGCACTGCGTGGCCCATCAGCACCAGAGTTCCTTGTATAGGCTCCCTTTGGGTGGCCAGAGTTGTGCGTCCGTTTTCCATGCGCCAAGCTGTTTGCCGAGAACCGATCACGTGAAAAGCCGGATCAGGTGCCATGCAGGAGAGTAGTGGCGTTGCGCGTGCCCTCAGCATGCGATGCCCCTGCTTTTGAGCACGCACGTGCGCCGACAAATGCGCGGCGCCACCACCGGCCGGAATTCAGTCACGAGAGAAGCAGGATCAACATGCCGTGCAGGAAAGACGGCATCGCGGGATGAACGCGCAACTCTGGCTCCCATAGGGAGCCTATACAGAGAACTCTAGTCAGCTGCCAGGTCAAGCGCCAGTCAGCTGTTGCCCAACGCGCGTGCAGCGAATGATGTGCATGCTTGCATTCACAACTCATACAGAAGTGCTAGGGTGTACCTCAATCTTTTTATGCTAGACATGTTTTTAAGGATGGCAACCGATTCTGGAGACACTTCCAACCCAAACCAGCACAGACAGTAAAAAAAAAAGTTTACCGATCAAAAACTGCAAAACAAAAATTACGAGGACACCTAAGCACTTCTTATAAGTTGGGAGTGTTTTTAAACAGCCCAAATAGGCTGTTTAAAAATACGCTTTTTTCCTTTGCAGTTAGCCTTTAAAGAAAGTTTCCACAAATGTTTCTCGGGTGCACAAAACTCACCGAGGACGCTTATATTTCAATTGAAACTAGTCCGTCACCATTTTCTGGCCCACTCTTGGCATTATTGTTGGTATCACACGACGTTCGCATAGCCAGACGGCCTGCATGGCGTCTTCGTCTTGCTGTGTGCTTGCGAACCGCCTCAAGACATTGATTGCGTCCACCACCTCACAGTTACTGGGCACATCGCAGGTGTCTTTCTCATCAGGCTTGACGTCGCTTCAGTCTCGCGTGAGTTCCCACGAACATCGCTAGCTATCGCCTCGTCGGTCACCTCCTCCGTCGCAATGACAGCAGAGCCGGTGAATAGAAAGTCGTCGAGGTCGCCGTTGTGTGGGGCGGCTTCATCGCCTTCAAGGCTCCATCGCCCAGGACAACGATAAACGCATGCTTTTAGTTAGGCCTCGAAACGAACTACGCAGCGCCGAACGAAGCCGACGGACGAAACGGGCGGCGGCTCTAGTGTCCTCTGGTGGCCGTTCTGTACACCCCACTCGCCAGATTCAGCCCGTTTCACCCTTTGAGCTTTGTCGGGGGCCCGTTTCAGCGCATGTTCTTCCCAAAATCTCCTTTGGGACCCGAAAGTTTGAGTCGAAGAGTCTGTGAAACTTCGTTACATAGAAATTTCGGCAAACGGGTCTTCGTTACATAGAGGTCAAAAATACATGGCGTGCATACACTTGCAGTTAGAAAAAGTTATGTACTTCAGTCTTACATAGAAGTTTGTTACATCGAGGTTTGACTGTATACGCGCACTTTTCAGTGCCATGACGTCAGTGGCAGGCAGGCTTGCCAGTCGAGCAAGCAGTAGCAGTAAAAAATAGAATATGCCATTTATTTGTTCCGTGCTGGAACTTGGGTACTGGAGCGAGGCTTCCAAAGGATTCATTTTACACCAATAAACTGCTTCGAACCAATTGGGAACAAATTCTACAGTCCAAAAAGTGAACCCCTGCCTTCAACTGACGTCACTTTTTCATTGTTGCCAGCAAAGACTTTCAGTGTGAAAAACCTGGTGAGGACCAAAACTGTAAATTCAATGACTTCGCGAAAAAACAATATTTTGGCCTAATATTTGGGATACCATTTTAGCGATGTTGGTGAGTTTAGCAAAATTTCAAGCAAATCAGAGGCATACGAAAAAATCAGCAGAACCCATCCTTTGGGAATGATTATCTACGTTAATGCGAATAGCATCAAACGGTGCGGAGTTACGCGCGTTCGTCAGGTGGCCGGCACACTCTAGATACGCCAGCCCACTCTTGAGGCGATTCTAAATTTGTTGACACTTTCACAGCCCTGCGCACGATCTCCGCAGCCCAGCACGTGCGTTTGTGTCACTTAGGAAGGCGAGCAAAGCACGCGCCATACGCACAAACACTCAAAATGGTACCGACCAGACTTTCTGGCGTCTCAGCTAGTCTCAACCAACGGTATTCTAAACGGTTGTTTATATCTTTACCATAGGACGCGCTTTACAGCGCTGTCACAGCTACCAGTGCGCGCGCGTTCCATGCACGAGGGCTCATTCCGCCTCGTGAGGCTGAGCACGGCCGCTAGCATCACCCTCTCCCGAGCGCGGGAGAGGGTGAGCTAGCGGCCGTGCTCAGCCTCACGCAGAGCGGAATGAGCCCTCGTGCATGGAACGCGCGCGCACCGGCAGCTGTGACAGCGCTGTAAAGCGCGTCCCATGGTAAAGATATAAACAACCGTTTAGGAGTGCGTTGAATGACTGCCTTCATAGCTCTGTGGTTAGCGCGTCTGCCTGCTGATCAAAGGGTCAACGGTTCGAATCCCAGCCGGCGCCGGTCTTTTTTATTTATTTATCGACCCGCGGCGTAAGAGGTTAGATAGCCAGATAGATAGATACATAGATAGACGAAAAGTGTGTGAAGTATCCAAAGAATGCTATTCGCATTAAAACCTGTGGAGTACCCACACTGGCGATGCACTGTTGTCGAAGGTTGGTAGCTTGCACCGGAAAGAACTCTCCTTCCCCGCTGGTTTTCGTCCTGTTAAGGACTGGAGTTGTTTTCTGGCTTTAGTTTGCGCAAAACACCGGCGTCGCGCATTATGCTGTGAAATTAAGCTAAGGAGCACTCGACGCACTACAACTCGGATCGTTATGGTAAAACGCAACGTGCCTAGCCTGTCAGTCGGTGTTGGGGAAGTACTTTGTGTATGTTGTACATGTGGACTACTATCCAGTAGCGTTTAGAAACTTACTAAACATCGAACTACATTCTCTGAGTATGTACTTAAAATAGATTTTTTTTTTGGGGGGGGGGGGGGACATGGGGGGGGGGAGACTTTTGAGAAAAATATGATTTCCGATTTGAAAAAAACATTTCCCGCTTAAAAAAAAAAAAAAAAAAGTGTATTGTCGTGTAAAAACGTGCCATATCGTCTTCTTCCAGACGCCATCTGGTCATTTTTCCGAGCAAAGTAATGGTGGCTATGAGACCAATACAAAAAAGTGCCTTATAAGTTGAGTTGCATTACATAGTTTGTTGGCGAGAGTAAAACAACTATACCGGCGGCTACTCGGCTTTATCCAGCCCTCGCCGCCATTTCCAAAAATAATCTATGCACCCCGATCACCTCCAGGCAATCCGTTCCAGTTTTAAAAAACAAAACACTGTAATGGAATGATAGGCATCGTGAAAGATTGCATTAAAAAGTACATTGTACTTTGAAAGACATCATGTTGATTGTACTTTACGTTAACACATCGTGCCCAGTGTACTTAGCTTTACTTGAAGTACGTAGCCCTCATTTACTTTGCATTTTACTTGCTTTCTTTCTTCTCTCTTCTGCGCTCTCCTTCTCTCGGGACCACGAACGTGAAAGGCTACGATTTGCTGCGTTCTGCTCGCGTCTTTACCCTCCCCCAGATGCGGCCTTTCCATTTGAGTGTGCCCCGTGGCCTGCTCGTACCCCTTTGCAGGACCCTGTACTCGGTGCTGATCTGTGGCCCGCGTCGCACCACGTACGAGGATGGGCTCTTCCTGTTCGACCTGCAGTTCCCGGCCGAGTACCCCCGACGCGCCCCACTGTGCCACCTACGCGTCGTACTGCAGCGACCGCCTCAACCCCAACTTGCACGAGGGCGGCAAGGTGTGCGTCAGCCTGCTCGGCACCTGGGGCGGAAGGTGGGTGCCACCCTCCACTCTCAATCCCCACACGCGCACCCTGCCAGGCTCCAGTATCACGGCAGACCACCTCGCAGGGCCGGTTTGCCGACTCAACGCGGCTATCTCTCCGCTTTTCTACCGCGGATCATGGTCACCCGTAATCGGGCCGGCAACGATGCACTGTCCTACCACTCGCGTACGAAGGCACTGTAGGACAAAGTTACATCCGTGCTTTGCTGTCACCGTCGACAGTGCAAGGTATAAAATCCTGAAACTGATATTGTCCATGTCGCCATGCCACGGAACGGATGATGCACTATTTCCTCGAGGGATAAGCACGGTGTCTAGCGACTGGGAAAACCAGAAATTATTGGGGAAATTTTAATTACCGGGAAAAGTCGGGGAATTGTCAGGGATATTGTCAAAAAGCGAGCCCAGTCAGGAAAATGAGTCAGGAAACGCCTTTGGAGTGCCCCGAGCAAAGACTTGAGGACTTGGGGGCAGAAAAATAGCCAATAAACTCTGCTTAGAGCGGAGCGCGCGGTCTCTGCTCACCCGATGTAGAGTGTGCTACCTGATGCTAAGGGAACAGCCGACAATCCGGTCCCAGCCTTGGATTAGATTGGATTGAGGATGGACACTAAGCTAGATCCAGTTAGAGCTACTAGATTTAGTAACAAATGGGAAAGCGCAGCGATCTTAATCCAATCCAAGTCTTAAGCTGAAAGTATACGAAAGTGTGCATCTGGTGTCCATGCTGCCATTCGGTTACTGACGTGTGTGGTTGAGCGTCGTGTTTTCATTGTGTTTCCAGAAGTGACCTCTTCACTGACGATATCAGCAGCAAGGAAGTGCTTGTTTAATCCGGACTGCAGGAACCCGAATATTTTAGACATGCAAGTTGGATTCAAGCCCGTGCAAAATGACCTCACAATGCTCATTGTCTTTATAGTTGTAATGACCTTATATATTTAAGGCGCCTCTACAGTGGTCAGGGAATTTCACCCGACATTGTCAGGGTGAATCTGAAAAGTTGGGATTTCAAAATAATAATTTGCTAGACACCAGCTGATAAGGAACCCGGAGTTGGCACCCGTGGGCAGAGCATCCACCGAGTTCTTAACCCGCAACCAACAAGAAGATGTTGCTGCAGTGCTGTTGCCATTGGGAAAACTGGATGTTGGACAACCCAAGACAAACTGACCCGTCTCGGGTTGTCCATCTCTGCATCCCTTCGGAAGGGCTCCTCCACGATGCTGCAAAGAACTTGCAAGCTGGAGTTGTGGAAGGGTTGGACTAACTTATAGTGACGACGTGGTCCTGAGAAAGTGAGGTTGTGGCCTTACCGGTTGACGGTGGAAACGTTGACGAGGCGTACGGAATGTGGGTTGGCAACTGTGAGTGAAAGCCCGCGCATTCTTTCCAGGGGTCGCGAGATGTGGTCGCCGACTCGCCGAGTCTGCTCCAGGTGCTCATCTCCATCCAGGTGACTCTCCCTTGTCCTTCTGGAGTTGACCACTGGAACGAGATGAACTCTCCGCAACGATGTCTCCAGTGCGCTCTGGGTGCATCGCTAGAACTCCCTCTCACCGTCGGGATGCATGTTAGACCATGAGTAGCACGGCCGGCTCGATTGCCTGGACTATGGCCTTTCAGTGCGGCGGTGCACCGAAGCACGGAAAGTTCATTTTGTTGATTTCCTGGCAGCCATTCTCGAGCGTTGTGAGCCCACTGTGGAACCTCATGAAGAGTAAATGTGAAAGAACGATTTGGGTGGGTGTCGAGCTACTGGCCTCTATAGAGCATTTTTCGTGGACATCTGGAAAGCTGTTTGCCCCATGCTGGCAAGCTTTCATTTGGCACTACTTTTAATGCTGTAATAGCATTCTTTGGATACTTCACGCACTTTTCGTCTATGTATCTATCTATCTATCTATCTATCTATCTGGCTATCTAACCTCTTACGCCGCGGGTCGATAAATAAATAAAAAAGACCGGCGCCGGCTGGGATTCGAACCGTTGACCCTTTGATCAGCAGGCAGACGCGCTTAACCACAGAGCTATGAAGGCAGTCATTCAACACACTCTAAACGGTTGTTTATATCTTTGCCATAGGACGCGCTTGACAGCGCTGTCACAGCTACCGGTGCGCGCGTCGATCTCCCTCACGCTCTCGCACGGCGCTCACCCTCTCCCGCGGCTCGGGAGAGGGTGGCCGCGAGAGCGGAATGAGCCCTCGTGTGAACGCGGCACGAAGCTGTGACAGCGCTGTCAAGCGCGTCTATGGTAAAGATATAAACAACCGTTTAGAGTACCGTTGGTTGAGACTAGCTGAGACGCCAGAAAGTCTGGTCGGTACCATTTTGAGTGTTTGTGCGTATGGCGCGTGCTTTGCTCGCCTTCCTAAAGTGACACAAACGCACGTGCTGGGCTGCGGAGATCGATGCGCAGGGCTGTGAAAGTGTCAACAAATTTAGAATCGCCTCAAGAGTGGGCTGGCGTATCTAGAGTGTGCCGGCCACCTGACGAACGCGCATAACTCCGCACCGTTTGATGCTATTCGCATTAACGTAGATAACCATTCCCAAGGGATGGGGCTCCGCATGATTTTGCGCATGTTCTTGGAAGTGAGGGAGAATGATTGCAACTTTATAATTACTCTGCTTTGGCGGATTTTTTCTTTTATAAGCGAGGTCACAACTGGCATCCGAGCAATGGGGTGAAAGAACGCTCTTTCTGATGTCTCATCTCTTTAAAGCAGAATGCTTTTAGGGGTGCCAGTTTGAGTCTAGAGCATTCAAAAAAAGTTGTCACGGAAGCTTGATAACGCAGGCGTACAATGATCGCATCGTCGGTGCCACTATGGGTTCAGTGGTCACGCGACCATGCGACACTCGCATGTCAGATCACATGATGCGAGGTTGTGCGGCGTCACCGCATCACGTAGCGTTACACGTTATGTCCCCTGGTGTCGCGTTACATAGTCATGCGGCCTCAGCGGCGTCGCATCGCACTGGAGACATTGCATTACTGCCATCCTGCCGGGTTTAGTAAAAATAAATAGATTAAGCGGCCACTCCTAGAACGAAGTCCTCTTTAGTCTGCATTCTTCGTAGTTCACGCTTCATTGCCGGTCATTTTCGTCGTCTCTTCACCGGTCTTCACTGGATAGAAAATGTTGAAATAGTATGTGGACAAATGAACCACTACTGGCCGAGATGAGGAATAAAGGCTAGGAGAGGTGTGTTGTCAACGAATAAATTACGCCCCGGACTTTTCACCGTAGGGCTCGAGTGTGATGGATTACAGCGAGGCGGCTGGGCAGGGTGGCCTGGGAGCCACTGTCCGTCCTCCGCAGGGCTGATCCTGGTGTCCGAGGCACCGTACTACAGCGAGGCCGGCCTACTGAGCAGCAGAGGGGCTCCCAGCAGGCCCAGGAGAACAGTCGCATGTACACCCAGATGGTCGTGCTCAAGCTGGTTCAGGTGCCTCTATTGTCCACTTTTGGGATGCTTGTTCGCGAAAACGGCGGCGACCGTGGACGAAAACGAGGAAGAGAGAGAGCACCCGCGTCTCTCTCGTTTTCGTCCCAGTCACGCCACTCGGCCACCGCCTACGAACTGTTGCCAACTTGGCCAAATCTCCGTCCTGACACGCCGCCGGTCTGAAAAATCGGTCGGCTACTGTATCTTTATTCGACGCAGGATGGGTGAAAATAGTAACTTTCCCCGAAGAACCACACTTTTCTTACAACGGTCCTCGAGGTGAACACTAGTGTATCGTGAAATCTTGTAAGGGCACCATCTCCCCAAGAGATCGCTTATCCCCGTTTTTCTGGTTAAATATCTGTAACATAAAAATTCCAAAACATCGCTCGCAACTCCGATTCTTGTCGAACATCGCGCGATGTCCAACAGGAACCACATCAACTGTGTGATCTGTGGTGCCGGTACATGTGACCGGCGAGTTCGCGGCAGGCTCTCAGGTTTTTGTCCGCGACTCGTGTGCGCCATATCGGTTCCCGTGACACGCGAGTTCATAACGGAGTTGCTGCTTTTTTAGAGCGCAGCCCTTAGGCGCCCGTTTCCGGCTTGAGCGTCGGCGTCGGTGCGTAACCGCGCGGTGCGTGTCAAGACATGTCGCGAGGGTCATGTGACTCCCCTCCGACATGTTGAGACATGTCTGGTGGGGGTCACATGACCTCGGGGGAATGGGTCACGTGATCCCCCCCCCCCCCCGAGGCCACGTGCGTGCATGTTGGGACATGTTGGGACATGCTCGGGGGCTCGAAGGCCACATGACCCCCCCCCCCCCCTGAGGCCGTGCGGTGCATGCTGGGGACATGTCGCGAGGGTCGATGAGACTCCCCCCTCCCAACATGTTGGGACATGTCCCGGGGTGGATCACGTGACCTCCGGGGGGGAATCACGTGGCCCCCCCCCCCCCCCTCGGGGTCCGCGTGCTCCCCAGCCCCCGGAGGAGGAGGGAGGGCTATGAGCCCGGTGGGCGTCACGAGGGTCAACCGGCACCCAGGGCGGCAGCCCGCCCCGGCACCCCCCCCCCCGTTCTCGCGTGTCCCGTCACGACTCCCCCTACCCCCCCCCCCCCCGCTCTCGCATGCCGCAACGCCCCCCCCCCCGTGGCCCGCCGCGTGACACCCCCTGAGCCCGTACCCCGGGGACGGTCCGCCCCCCGCCCCCCGCCCAGCAGCGCCACTCGGTACGCCCTCCCCTGAGTACCCTTCCCCTCCTCCTCCTCCTCAAGAGCTGCGCTCCAATTCGGCGTTACAGGGAGTTGTAAATGGTTTTCACTTTTTTGTCCGCGATATGCGTGTGCGAAGCTCGGCTCCTGTGGCATGCAAGTTTGTAGACGGTCTCCGCGTGTTTACTGCACCGTGAAACGTGAATCTGCCCCTTCCGCAGTCTGCGGTATCCTTTCCCGTGATAAGGGAGTTTGTGGCGAATTCCCGCATGTTTATCGCATTGCGGTGAAATGTGAATCTGCCGTGTCAGCTAACCATGGTATCGGTCCCCGTGTCCACGGGTTTGTAGTTTCCATGCCCCTGTTGATCTATCATTAATTTTTGATGTAGATTTGCTGTTTCATCCCCCAAAGATAGCCTAGCTCATGTTTTTCTGCCATTTATCTCTTCATTTTGGGTGGGCGTCCTTACGGGATTTTATGGACAGGTGGTGTTGCTACGGGTATCCTAGACAATCATTTTGTATGCTAAACCAGAGCTGATTGGCTCACTGTAGTTACGCATTGATGTGTGGTTTAATGTCTTCCACAAAAGTGCTTAATGGGAAAAATGGCTTGAACAGGCAGGCAGACTGTCAAGGAAATCTTGGAGCCAAGGAATGCATAAGGGTACTCTGAGGAATTTCTGGGTTTTAAACCTGGTTTGAGAACCTCATGGCTTAGGGTGTTGACAAACCGACCCCCAGTTGTCTTGTGGACGCCGCCATTTTGGTGATCAACTGCCAGGAGCAGGCTAAGTCAGTTTAGCTCCATGCATTCTTGGGTGTGCTCGATATTTTAGGTGGGGTTGGGCGCATCAGTCTAAGCGTTTCAAATCTGGTGGCTCGCTTGCTGCAATGGCACCTGCGGTCAATTTGGCACACAGACAGATAGAAAACTCCAGATTGTCAAATTGGCTTCCCAGGCTCACAGGGTTTCCCCAGAACACCTTCATGGGCACCCCAAACTCCCAAATCTTCTCGACCGCCCCTGCCCCCAAGTGAAACGTTTACCCAGCTTAGGCGCTAGTATAACAGTTCTAAACCACTTATTGAAACACAACTGTGAAGCTAGCACTCCCGGCATGTTCATTAATGTTTACAAGCTCTGTAGGCTATTAACTGCTCTACTGCGTCATTGTCGAGATCGGGAGTGGTTTCTCGGCTATCAGTCGAGGAGGTGAGAGCTCGTAGAGAATCAAAAGATTGAGAACCTCTGCACTCAAGGTTGCCACGTGGAGCGGGGATTGACATGCTCCCCGTGTCTTGAGGCCACAGGGCAAGATGATCAGAATCCACCGGAAGTTTTCAAGGAGGAGATCGAACGCGCTTCAGGGAAAATGCCTCCAGGTGATTCGTCGGCATCTTATAAGACACGTGCTTGTGGCGACGCTTGTATTTTTGCTCAGTCGGTGCAAGAGCTTTTTAAAACTGTCTGAACATATGTCGAGAGTGCAAGACCTAGCTGTCTTATAGTCGCAGAATTTGCCTTACTTCCTGCAGAAAGTGTGGAATTTAGCAAATGGGAACTAGGGACATGGGATTATAGCTTCAAAGCTTGACTTTACAATTGGAACAGGTAGCAGAAAAATCATGCGTAACAATGGTGTGCAGGCTTTTGGTATTGTGATGGCCACTTACAAATGGTTGTTTTAATTTATATAAAATAAAACACTCGTAATAGAAAAGATTTAAACAAAAAAATCAGCAGAACCCATCCTTTGGGAATGATTATCTACGTTAATGCGAATAGCATCAAACGGTGCGGAGTTATGCGCGTTCGTCAGGTGGCCGGCACACTCTAGATACGCCAGCCCACTCTTGAGGCGATTCTAAATTTGTTGACACTTTCACAGCCCTGCGCACGATCTCCGCAGCCCAGCACGTGCGTTTGTGTCACTTAGGAAGGCGAGCAAAGCACGCGCCATACGCACAAACACTCAAAATGGTACCGACCAGACTTTCTGGCGTCTCAGCTAGTCTCAACCAACGGTACTTTAAACGGTTGTTTATATCTTTACCATAGGACGCGCTTACAGCGCTGTCACAGCTACCGGTGCGCGCGCGTTCCATGCACGAGGGCTCATTCCGCTCTCGTGAGGCTGAGCACGGCCGCTACATCACCCTCTCCCCGAGCGCGGGAGAGGGTGAGCTAGCGGCCGTGCTCAGCCTCACGAGAGCGGAATGAGCCCCGTGCATGGAACGCGCGCGCACCGGTAGCTGTGACAGCGCTGTAAAGCGCGTCCTATGGTAAAGATATAAACAACTGTTTAGAGTGCGTTGAATGACTGCCTTCATAGCTCTGTGGTTAGCGCGTCTGCCTGCTGATCAAAGGGTCAACGGTTCGAATCCCAGCCGGCGCCGGTCTTTTTTATTTATTTATCGACCCGCGGCGTAAGAGGTTAGATAGCCAGTATAGATAGATAGATACATAGACGAAAAGTGCGTGAAGTATCCAAAGAATGCTATTCGCATTAAAACGAAAATGACATACCGTATTTTCCGGACTATAAGTCGCACCTTTGTATAAGTCGCACCTCTTTGCACGGTTCACGCGATGAGTTCTTTAGTTTACGCGCATTGGTATCGCGAAATCGGAGTTTCGCACAATCGCTAGATCGAACGTACCGTCTGCCGCGCATTTGGACTCGCGAGAAATGCCCATAGCATGGTGCTGTCTGGCGGGGGCAATCGAGTGTTTCGCAGCAAAAGGACGTAAAATGCGCAAAATGAGAGGGTAGTCGACTTTATTCGAGCGAACGCATGCCGAGCGAATGAAAGTTTAAGGAGCTAGACACTCGCGAACCAACCTTTGGAGCATTAGGCCTAGCCTAGGCCAAGTCCCGGAGACGACGCGAGCATCGATGCGCGGGCAGAAAAATAAACCTTGACATACTTTTTTTGTACCTCTAAAAGATCGGCTAGCTACAATCCTTCGTTTTACATGTAGCAACACGGCTGGAGCATGGCACAAAAAACCTGCTCATCAAACGGAAACTGAGAAAGACGCGAGAAAATATCCTGCAGCCGCTTCGGGAAGCATTCCGAGTCAAAATAGTGCGGCGACAGCAGTGCCTCCTGGAGGGGGAAACACCACCTATGGCTACGTAGTTATGGTGCTCTACAAAAGATGGCGCGCGGAGTATAAAAAAAAAAAAAATAGCGTCGCAACTCGGAAAAAAAAAAATCTTATATAAGTCGCATTGTTGTATAAGTCGCACCAAGAAAAATGTTTGAAAAAAAGTGCGACTTATACACCGGAAAATACGGTAATTGAAATTATACAGAAGACATACAATGGTAAATTCAAGCCCCCTAAAATGGAAGAACACGGTAAAATAAACCAGAATAAATATGGTTTATTGTTTATGTCGCGACGGACAAATGAGATGTTGCGACCGACTGCGAGTTGAGTTGAAAGGATTCCATTTTATCCACAAGCGCTCGTGCGTGTAACACCCTGTGAGACTGGGCAAAACGCGCACGCTCGCTCCTCGGTTGCATCTGGCGCAGTACGCCGCTACAGATGCAACAGAGGCATCTGAACACCTAAGTAGGGCCAAACTAAAGGGCGACATAAAAAGGCTCAGTGTTTTGAGGGAATTTCTGATTTGCCGCGCGTTTCCATTTCCACTGCCAGGTTCATTGCACGCCTGGAGAGCTGGCTGACGCTGTCGGACGCCTGGCGCGTCAGCTCGCCAACCTCGGCCCCGACGGCGGACAGCCTCAGGGCCTTTGCACTCAGGGGTAAGGACCATTTTTTTGCGACAGCGTACCGATAGATATATTAAGGCAGCGGCCTTATGTGCGTTATTTATGCGGAGGAAGCTGGCACCATTTATGTAGTATGCTGCGACGCCGGGGTTCCGGTGTCGTGTCGAGTCTGTCGGTCGGAGAACCTGCCAGCACCCATTATAACGACAAAGAGCATGTTACGTTTTAACCTACATATTCGTCAAAAGAACCCACGCATGATATTATGGAAAACCCCTGCAGACTTTGCTGGCCCGTGTTGGTCGCACCGTAGTGTGTCGGCAACGGATGGCGGCCGGTGATTTGGTGTCGCGGTGCGTGCGACCAATGTCGTTGTGCCGTGCAGGGGAGGGGGGGGCGGTGTTGGCAGTATGCTAATGCTCTCGTCCGTCCATCTTCGCTGTATTGTAGGCTAGGAACTGTGAGTTAGGACAATAATCTAGTACAGTGGAATCTCGTTAATTCAAACCCTCTTAATTTAAACTTGCGGATAATTCAAACTAACATGCAGGTCCCATCCTATGCACCTCTATGGCAGGAAACTCCCGGTAATTCAACATTTGCTTTATTCAAACAAATTTTCGCTGTGGAGTGTAGACTTCGGGATATCGAACGTCTTTGCGATCTCCGTCTTCGAGAGGTCACCATGATCCAGCCTCTTGGAGGATCTTCATTTTCGTAGTTAGTGAAATCGCTTGGTGCGGCCGCTTTTTTACCGCTTCCATCACAACACGGCAAGCGGACGCTGGTAGCAACGACTAAAGTTTTGCCTACTCGATGGTAAACGTGACGCGCAACAAGTTCAAGACGAGGCGCTAACCCTAAAGGTGGTAGAAACACTGGATTGGATTGCCTTATTATAATGGCTTGGATGGATGGATGGATGGATGGATGGATGGTAATGGCTGTACTCTTTGTAATGGGTGGCAGCTTGCGCCACCTAGCCTAACATTTCGTCATCCCTTCTTTTTTAATATTTGTGTAAATTTTGTTCTAACACAACCCCTTCCCTTTTAAAGTGTTCTCCGTCTTGGCTGGTGCATACTCCATGGTTGTGAGACTGCTGTATCAATTTCTGATGTCCGCAGTTGCCATCGGTAGTTTCGGTTTTGGTCCCGTTTAACCGAAGCAGGCAAAAAGGGGGTTCCGATTACCCAAAGAATTTACCATTAAATACATAGGAAACCAACCGAGACAACCTTTAGAGTTCCGTTTATCCGAATTTTTCGTTTAGAGCGAGTTTCGTTTAATGGGAGTCCACTAAAGGCATTAAATAACAAAACAAAAAAATGAAAAGCTTTTAAAAATTTATTTTCATGTGTCTTTGAAGAATGAAGTTTCAGAACATCATCCACCAAAAGTAGAGAACTCCTAACAGCTCATGTAGGGTGGTAGTGGTATCGTAGTTCTCTGTCCGACGGCACAGAAGGCGTGCTGACACGGGCGTCCCCAGAAGCTTCGATGGTCTGCGCCTTGTAGAGTTTAGAAGGTGCAACAGCACCCATCGGCCGTTACCGCACCTTCATTCCACTTGACGGAATATCTAAGTCGGGCAATTTATATTTTATTTACTCCAAGAATTTTGGCCCATATCTCAGTAGGCAGCCACTACTTACTTTTGAAACATTTGAGACGTAGGCAAGGAATGTGTCCAGCGCCAACCTCGGAAAACTTTCGAGAAGCCGGTCTTGAGAAGCCTGTGCAAAACGACGGGGCTTCAAGGCTGGTTCACAAATTTGTGTTTAACTCCGACCGAGCACATTGTAATTCCTTGTGACTGCTTACAACGAGAGACCATACTAAAGCCGTCCATTGGTTAGTCCTGGAACTTCACAGCTCTGTTTTGTATGACCAGTTCTCCAGGCGGTTAGCTAAAGGGACCGGTTAGTGAGAGATTTGTTGAGGATTTCTTAGTACCTGTAAGACGACCGACCCTCTCTTACCTGTTTTATAGTGTAGCACAAGGACCTCGCTGAATCCCCAACTTGTGATTCCTGTCGAACTTCATTGTCCCGGAAATTTCAACATCAACAGGCTCAGTAAGCTTGGCGAAACAGAGCAACCAGAAGTCTCTTGGGGCAAGGAAACGGTTGTGACGGCCTGGAGCTGAGCCAGTTGGTTTGACATGCTTCCTTGAATACCAGCTGAACGTAAAGGAAAAGCGAAGGAGAGGAGAAAACAAAGAACCACACTGCTGGACTATCAACCTTTTAATGGAAATTATGGATAGTGTAGAGGAAATAAAAGTTTTTCATTAAAAGGTTGATAGTCCAGCAGTGTGGTTCTTTGTTTTCTCCTCTCCTTCGCTTTTCCTCTACGTTAAGCTGGTTTTCAAGGAAATGGCTTGTGTTTGTCAACAGTAAAAGGGTCTATTGCGACGGCTCTGGCAGAAAATAAACTCGATGAGAACAACGCGGCTGCTTTCAAAACCTTCCGCCAGTCCCCCGTACCGCTCCGTTCCGTCCGATCAAACGAGGACCTACCCCACCACGAGTCCTTCTGCTTTTCTGCTTTCAGACCTAACAAGCGCCCATGCTAGTTTTTTTTGCAATCATCCTTTTGCATGGGCGGTTGCTCGGTATTTTAAGGCATTGGTTCTCAAACTGCGTTCCGAGGAATCCAGAGGTCTCTTTGAGTACCATCGCGGGTTTTCTGAGCTGTCAAATTTCCTCGACCATCCATGCGCCTAACTAAAGCATTTTATTGAGTTAAGCACTAATTTTAGCTGGCCAGAGCCACCAATCAACGCGTAACCATCTTTCAGACCCTCGCTATGTGCACTATTTTTTACAAGCTGCCTCGGTGGCTCCGAGGCCAAGCGCCGGCCTTTGGATCCCCAGGTGCGAGTTTGAATCCCGGCCGAGGTGCCCGCAATCCCATGTAGGCTTATTGCGAAGAAGGCGCCATGTAGCCGAGATTCCGGTTGCGCGTCAAAAGAAGCACGGGCGGTCGAAATTAATCCTCGAATTTCTGCCTGGTGGGTGCCAGACGCGTCGAGCCCTTTGTTGGTTCGGCATGTGAACCTTCAAATTTGACTGCGACGATTTTTTTTTTTTGGAAGGTCTTCAGTCTTCTGCGTTGCTTTGTTAGATAAATGCCGAGACCAGCGGGGTTCCTCGGCTTCGGCGAAGCTAGACAAAGGTTGTTCGAGATTGGAAAGTTCGAGGACGCCCATCTGACTGTATGTGTGCCTTCTGCGTTTCTCCTGGTGGCAGGGGAGGCAGGCGGGGGCGGGGGCTCGTTCCCGGACTTCCCGCTGCTGCCGGCCTCGAGGGGCTTCTGCCTGACGCTGCGCAAGACCCTGGCTGCCTTCAGGGAGGTGCTCAGGGCCCACGGGGTGCCCACGGACCCCTAGGACGCCCAGGCCCGGCCCGCTGTACACTCTGTGTGAGGACCCCTCCTGCCGACGGCGGACTGCCCGTCGTTGCGTTTCGTCCGCGGCGCTTCACACGTTGAATGCGTGGCATCGACGGGGCTCGGCGTGCTGTGGGGCAACCACAATCGCGCTGCTCGTACATTATGCGAGAGGTTTTCACTGCAGACGAGGTGACAGAACTCGAGCACGCTCGAAGGACGTTTGCTGTATACGTGTGCGTATGCTTCGACCTTGTCTGCGGACAGCCTTTGTGTGGCCAATGTGAGCGTCCTACAAGGAACGCCTCAGACTGTCTTCTGTATGATGTACGAGCAGTGTGACCACAGCTTTAGGGATTTCATATCCAAGAATGTAAATTTGATGACATCACGGGAGGTCTTGTGTGACATCACGAGACACTCGCTACGTTCGATTTACCTCCACCTCCAGCTGCATTGGGTCAATTTATGAGTGCGGCTCATCTCAAAACACATACCGGAGGCATGCTGGCCTGCACTTTCCTCCACCAGGGTAGGCTGGTGCAGGTAAATCGAACGAGTCCAGCGTGACATCCCGACGTCACGTCACGTGGTCGTGCGGCGTCCAGTGAGACCATGACGTCACGCCATGCGACTCTGCGACGTCGAAGTAACACCGTGATCGCGACGTCTCGTCGCATGACACGCGTCACGTGGCATCTGGGAACCGTGACGTGACATTGCGACGTCGTGTCATGTGACACCGCGACATTGGGTAACATTGTATGACATTGTGCCATGTATCGTGCGACGCGATGCGCAGCTTTAAGAATTCACAACTGAATCGCATTGTGCCCTAGAGTGGCCTCCTTACTATGCCTACAAGAGGAGGAGTGTGAAGAGACTCCGTAAACATTTAAAACGCCTTTGGGAAGTGCCATCGGACAGCCAATTATTTTGTTACCTCGGGCTCGGTTGAATTCTAGACACACGTAGTGAAAAGAAACAGCACGCAGGGATGAAAATACTTATTATTGTAAGTTGTCACAACATTTTGAGCGGGGAAATTTTAGAAGCATACTTAATTGGAAGAGTGGTGTGTCAGCCGGCCTTCTCTGACCTTGTCCAGATAAGGAGACACCTTTTTTAGCTCGCACATCGAAGGGGCAATTCCTGACTAGCTCGTGTTCTGCCCCCTGGTGCAACCTGAGCCACTAATGCATTTTCTGTGGGGGAGCTTTCCTCGTCTTCCTTTTTCGTACGTTACATTAGACGCGAGTCGGCGCCCGGGCGTCTCTCGCGTATTCCTTTTCTGTGTTTTTCGTCCTTGTGCGCCGCTTTTCTAATTATGCCTACGGTCTACCAACTCACCCAGCATCTTACTTTAATTCAAACTTCCTATGGTCACAGACAGAGCAAGAACAGCAGGGTGTGTTTTGGAATGCCGGGCCTCCAGCAACGTCGTTGGCTGCAAGCATGTGCTCCAGGTGAACGAGACGTTGAGGTGTCGTCGAACGTGGGAAGCTGGAGGCGGGGACAACTGAAGCTCCTCCCTGTCGTTCTCGCCTCCACTGTAGCACCTAAGCTTGTAAACTCTTAAAGTAAATGTTTCTGCTGTCAACGCTCGTTGTGGAAATGGTAGAACTAGGGAACTGAGCTGGGAGAATGAGGAACACAGCAGATAAGAAAGGTGTCTCGCAAATGTCGCGCTGCGCATCTCGACACCTTCGTTTCATGCTGCAAGAGATGATTAACTGGGTTTGAGAGCTTCCTTTTGTACATTTTGTACGTAAACGAATGTGGCGGTTACTCCGGCCTCGGAGAAACGGTCGCTATGTTTCGACCTTGACCAGCTCTTTTGTGCCCTCGGTCGTACATTTGGCGTCAACTCTTACATGCCATGCTGTCGAGGTTAGCATAGTTTCTACGGTGCTGCAGCCCCGCTCTGCTGCGTGAGCAAGCCTTGCCTTTCGTTTGCACCCACTCGTGCGAAGACACCAAACGGAGCGACACGCTCGTAAAAATAGCCTCGACGGCATCGGAGCATCGTGGAAGCTACACCAGCCTCGACGGGGTACAGAAAGGTTGACACCGAGTGTAGACCACTGGCATGTAGCCTCGTGTAATGTCACTGTCTCAGAACTCTGACGTCACGCAAGGCTGTGACATCGCGTCACACAATGATGTCGTGTCACACTGCGACATCATACGACACCGAGACATCATGTGACACCAGGACATCACGCTGTCATGCGGCTTGAGGGCATGTCACCCGGTCAAGTGGTACCATACACGACTGAACTTGCGGCACTGTGCGTGCCCGATCACGTGCTTTCTCGATGGTCGCACGACTCTGCAATGTCACGGTGTGGCGTGTGGTCACGTGATGCAATGTCGGGGGACATTATGATGTCACAGAGGACCTATACATAACACACATTTAAGATGCCTTCGGGAAATACCAAAGAAAGCCAACTTTTGTAGCTTGGTCCCGGTCAAGGCCGTCTGCTGCATTGCTCATTTCGCCGCATTTCTTTCCTCTCTCGCAGAAATTGTGCATTGTGGAAACCTCACGGTGATGACGAGAAGAGGCCGTTAAAGAGGATCTCGCGGAACTTGTCTGGTCCAACTCTTTCTTTTTTTTTTTTTACTATGTTCCGCTTTGCAACGGCAGCAACGCCAGCAGCACTCGTTTGTTGTGCTTCCAGCGGCCATCGCAGCAGCACTTGCCAGTACGCACCTCTCCGGCCAACCACGGCAGCGACCTCCAAAGAAACGCTCGGCCGGGAAACTGGACTTACGCCAGCACGAGACTTTCCTTTACGAGTGAAAGTCGCTCGGCAACAGCTACGAGGACTGCGCAGGAGGAAGACTAGGACTACTCGTCGCGTTTGCATCGACTAAGTTAAGATAGCTATTACAATTAAATTTCCGCGGGTTTCTTATCTCCTGCATCGTCTCTTTCTTTCGGTCGCCGGTTTGGAACTGCCCGCTTTGGGAACTCTGGGATTCGTCGACTGCCCGTCAAACGCGGCGATTTCCTGAAGTCACGAAATGAGTTACGCTCCACAGCAACGACGCGTCGGCCGTCCTGTTGCTCGTTGCCGGTTATCCGAAACTTTGTCCGATACCGCAAAAAGCGCTTTTTCGTCCTCCAGAAGTTGTCAAAACAGTCTGGGACGGAGAAAAATATCAGCCGCGCTTCCTGACATTGTACACCCAAAGCTCAGGAAGTCGAAATTTCTAATCGTAACTATCAGACACGCGTTCGTGCTGCACGAGGCAACAAAAAATATTTATTTAGTTTACGGTACTCCATGGCTAATATCGCGGGAGGGTGGTTGAAATATCTGATCATTTCGGAGGAAATACATTCTGCAGATATGTAGAATGTATTTCCTGAAACACACGGGAAAAAGACAAACGGCCCAAAACCTCGCGACGTGGGAAAGCAAGCACTGATCGCGTTTGTTTAACAGACGTCCCAATCTTTCTGCCCTTTCGCTATGCGGAAAGCAAGTCGTCTGCTTGTTGCGCAGGAGTTGCGGTGACGTCAGAATGACGCCGAGCTCCGATTGGCATTGATTGAAGGGATAGTGGGTAGATCTTAATGCTGTATGCCTTGAGGCCTACCCACTATTTTGTTTCAATCGGCCAATAAGAGCTCAGCGTTCTGACACCATTGCGAACTGTACGACCGCAGCGGACGCTACGTTTCAATGGGGCAAGTTAAGCATCGCCAAAGGTGCCTCGTCGCAGCGCTCGTTTTTTTCTTTCTGGATTTGCTATCAATGTTTAAAGTGATTGGGCAATGAAAAAGTGCAGGATCGCGGCGAATTCACTGTGCGCAAGTGGTTTAGTCGGCGAACGCAAATGCGCGAAGGCAACGAGCGCCATGACGACGCACTTTTGGCACTGCTTAATTGAGTGTCGGATCGTATTGCGGCTGCGGTCAAACTTGAAAGGGAACGGAGTATATTGTAGAGCAAGCTGCACAAGTTCGGCTTGTCAACGACTCTAGTGGCATTTGGAGTCCTGAAAGTTCATTGTCACGTCTGATGGTAGGAACTCGTACGAGTAATTAATGCGGTGGTGGATGTCCTAGCTGCTCTGTGAAGCGAGAATTAAATAGTTTGGAAGCCCAACGTAACACACAATGGTGGTAGGGTACGAACAGCAACGTCACTAGATCAAAATTAATTGACAAGCTTCTTAGGATGCCTGGCGCCTTTTCGTGGTGCGTCCGCTCGGTGTCTTTTGCCGTGCGGTTGGCCCAGTCTAGAGCCACTAAATGAGTTGCGCTTAGAGTATCGGCACTCTGTTCCCCGACATTGTTGTGGGCGCCGCCATTTTCGGGGCTTGTGCAGAGCAGACGCAACTGCTGATCGTCATGATTCAAAAGTGTGACTTCCTCAGCATTAGATTCTCTGTTAGGAAGCTCATGTAATATTGCTTTGCTCTGTCGCGAACTGTTTAAACATTTGTGGAGGGCGGAAAAGCGTTTCCTGTGATTTCAGATAAAGCTTCAGATGACTGGCAACCATGATTTTAAGCCACACTAGGGGCAAGTGTCGTTACTCTGAAGCGTAGCTTATTTAGTGGCACTAGCCCAGCCCATATAGACGGAAGTGACGGAACCAGTGGCACGTTGGACGCACATTGCCTGCAACAGATGTGCGTCGCATGCCGATACGATGCTCATCCAGATTTAAACGGGCAGGGGTGGGGATTGGACCGGGTGATCCTGGGTCCAATACTGCACTGGCTAAATTTCTCGCCTACAGCGTAAACCAGTGTCGCCGCGCCTCAAAGGCAGACCGACCTTACGCTAAATAAACACAAACATCAATATTTTTTTAAAGTTATTTTTATTGCAGTTTTTATGATGAACACAAAGTTTGCACAGATGTTTGTGCAAAAAGATTCACTCAAAAATGGTCCCTCTTCATTGCTCGTGGGAGCGGTGGTGCTAGGATTGCTATTCCATTATACCTGCTCACGTACGGACAACCAAGTAGTTGTTTTGGATCGACGCTCTTCCAGGGAGCTTGTCAGTGGATAGATCTAAGAACGTTGAGCAGTGCTTGCCTAAAAGTGACCAGGAGCTTCTGATGGTGCCCAATAAAGGGGTATGGAAACGAAATGACGTGGGCGCGAGCTTTCTACCTCTTGCTTCAAAATCGGCCAGCAAGAAGCGCAATGCGTATCGCGCTCATGACGTTGGGGGCCTCTGCACGGCCAAGGGTTCTGTAGTTGCGAGCATTGCCGCTTGGTGACGTCAACACGTGACAATCTCGCCTAGTAGTAATATCCGAGGACTATGCACCATGGACTGTACATAGCTTGCCCGTAACGTCGTTCGCGGCCATGCCGGTATTTTATGTGCCGTAAGCAATCTGTTCATCGTGTTAGTTTTACACTGCAGAGGTAGGAGCTTGAGGGAACGAGTGAGTAGAAATAACTGCCAGTACCTAGTAATGGCGACGCCTGCAAGCTTTGTGTACAAAGTATTTAGTGGGTGTCCTATTGGAGCACGTCATTCACGGCGCATCGGGGAGGGAGAGTGGTATGGTTGATTTGACAGAGGTCCCCGCATCCTCGGATCAAGCTCCTACCTACCGTCTGCTAAGAACGGATCTCGATGGTGTGCAATGCACATTGTGGAAACACTGCATTAAACGTCGTAACTACATTAGCCTCCTAACTACCAGGCGGTGTTGAGAAATTGTTTCATTTGTTTTAAAATTAGCTTTCGTGCATTTACAAGCAGAATACTGGTGTTTCTATGGTAATGACACAACATACTTTCTGGCAAAACAAAAAAATAAAAGCTAAAATTTTGTTTTTGTACTCCTTTAAAGGGATACTGCAACGAAATTTCGGCGCTTATTTTTTGGTCTCTACGTGTTCAAAGGACCAGTATCGCATCGGACACACCAGCACCTTGTTAAGAGACACAAAAAGAATTTTAAAACAAATGATTAGCAAAGAGCACCTGGTGGATGTCGCAAAAACCTTGTTTGTAATGCCCGTCTAGAAACCTATGACAGGTAGTGAATGATGCACAAATATGTGTGCGTCGTTTGCTTGGGCCATTGTCTCAGTGGGTACCAGCAAGAGGAGAGTTGTATCCTGCAGAGCCCTTTATCGTTACTGCTTTTTACGTGGTTCGCAACGCCAGCCGATTGGGGTGCGTGCTCGTTGCGACAAGTGGGTTGCTTAGGCAACAGTGGTGGAGAGCCAGGCACGTAGCCAACGGGGGGGAGAGGCCCCAGCAAAATCTTCTATTTTGCTGGGGCCTCCTCTCCTCCTCCCCTCATACAGCATTTTGTCATGGGTGCCCCCCCCCCCCCCTTCCCCTGGATCAAAATCCTGGCTATGTGCCTGTGGAGAGCATAGCACGTTGCGTTGCCGGGAAGGAAGCGCAGCTGGTGCGACGTCGTCGCACTGGAATACAACGCAGCATGCCGTGCCGATGCACGTTTCTCGTGACCGGGGAGATTTCGACTGCGCAGCAGGTGGCTTGCAGAGGCAAATTTTACGAGGTTCTAGGAGGTAGATTTAGTATATATACAGAGCAAGCTAAAGCATTGAAGTTCTTCATACGGCCAGGATACTACCGAAGCATGTCCATATCTGGTGGAAGAGGACTGCAAGCAAAAGCGAGAAGGTTTACTAGGCGTACCAAAAGCTGGAAGACAGGACGGCGGCATGCTAACCAAATGCTCGAGCAGAAAGCAGCGACTGCCAAGGCTTGGAGAGTTCCTACGACGTCCGGTGTTGTGGGAGGTGGGAAACCTCCAAAGATCATTTAAATAAAAAGGTGGTTCATGTTTCAAACTCCACGATAAGAGTCACTCTTACACGGTGCAGATGTACGACAGGCTGCTAAGCACCACATCACTTGCAGAATTTAGCAATGAGCCTGTGAACTTTTTCTGGTGGTCCGATGGGACGTTAAGTACGTCAGGAAAGGAATAGTCAAATGTGAATAGTGGACTTGTGTTCAAAGCAAATAGTGCTTTTTTGGCCGAATATTTTTTTAATTGCATATCAAATAGTTTCTCCAAGCCTTTCACTACTGTTGCACCATGTTTAAACGAAAACCCAGCTAAACTCGTGAAGGTTGTTCTCAAGCTTAAACTTGTCCACTTATAAGATAATTTTATTCTAACTCTGTTTATGGGCTGTGACCTCAGAAAGTCTGATGCCTTGGGATGGCAAGTAAAAGTCGGATTCAACATTCAATAGACCATTTCTGTAACCCAAGCATCAAGGAGAATCAGGATTGGTGTTCCACGCCACACGCGCACGCCTTCCCCGTATGAAAGATTCGAAGTAAACAACCAAAATAAAGCGTTGACGAACGCGCGTGCAAGATTCCATTTGTTTTAGGTATTTGCTTTAGAAAAGTTACTACTGCTGAGGCCAGCGCGTGCGGCGCGTGGAACACCAATCCCTGCATTCTCCGATGCTTGGGTAATATGCAAAAGGTCTATTAAACCAATAGACATGCCCAGCTATACCTAATTGAGTGGATACAATATTCAATGTTAATTTTTTTCAGCATTCCATCTCAAATTTGAAGAAAAAAAAATGCAAATGGATGAATGCAGGTTGTCGGAGCATCTCTGCTTAACATGTACTACTGCATAACAGCCACAATTTAATTTTCAAAATTTTACTGCAATGTAGATAGTTTTAATTTCTTTTTAAACACACCAGCCGTGCGCTCTTGCCGAGCACCGGCGCGCTACGGAGAAGCAACTTTTACGGTACTCGCGTCCACGGGTGTTGCTTCTCCGCAGTGCACCGGTGCTCGGCAAGAAACGCGCCCAACGGGGCTTACCCGCCGCGATCAACACTTCGAAAAATATTAATATTGCAGTTAATCTCGAAACGAATATTGAATAGTGTCGTATTCAAAACTACGTTTGAAACGCAACATTAGAAAGAAACAAGTGTGGACCTAAGTGCATTAAGGCCGATGTCGTAGTGTCGCGACATGAAGGCCCTTATCTCGCCGTCCGTGGCCCGGGGATGGGCTGTTTAAACATCTGCCAACCAAAAGCTTTAGATTCGGTATCAAATGTGTTTTCTCGGACTAAAAACACTCCAGCCTGAAATAAGCAACAGGGAGATAGCTGTCATTTTCTAAATGCTAGTCTCGCGCAAAAATCCAATGACCACACCCATTAACTATGCCTCTCCAATTGTTACTGTAATGCATTCTGCTCTATGTATGTTCCCGTCGCTCCCTATCGTTGTCAGTTCACGAGATTCTTTATCGAGCACTGATCTCTTCCCACGAATAATTGTACTACTTGGAGTTTGTTGCTTAATGATGTTTCACCTCGCTTATAGAGCCCAATAATAGCCCAGCTGCTGTTTACTGTTGGTATTGCAGCTGATAAAACACGCTTCAATAAATGCTCAGTACAACAGTACATCTAAGCACAGTTTGTTTGCATTGGCCCACCGCCAGTGACATCATAGGAGTAGCACAAAGGCCTTATCTCGTCTAAGTCCACTGTTTGCAGGAAGTTCTGGGACAAAAAAATCAAGGTAAGGCTTATCAATCAGTACCTAAGCTGCTGCGTCTAGGTTCAACCAGCAGCAGAGTTGAGGTTACCCTTATCAGCAACGACAGCATAGAACTTGAGGGAAAAGGTCCTACTAAATCACCAAAGAAAATGCTGGACACATTGGTACAGAAAAGCGTAGAAGCAAATACTAACCAAAACAAGACATTAAAAAAAATGGACAAGGGTTAGTTTGTTTTAAATTTTTGCTTCATAACATTTGCTGCTGCAGACGCCAGCTTGCTGCAACACACTCCTTGGTGCATGGGCAATTTATTAAAAGGTTATGTGCCACAGCAGGGAGAGAAATGTTAAAGTGGAAAAGGTCAACCTTGGCAGCATAAGCAATACCTTTTGTACAGCACTTTCTGCTCACGAGAAGATGAGTGTTGCAGTCGCTTCAGCACTCTGGAACCACAGCGGCTAACCACTTCTCTCCTAGCCACCTCAAGGTATGAAAACAAACAGACTACATACAATCAATTGAGAGTATATTTATTGTTGCCAGACTAAGTCAAGATACCAGTACACTTGACCTCCTTAGCACGCAAGTGGGCTTTGGAAAATGCAGAGTGCATGTAGCATGCCAAAACGCTTCCTTGGCCCATGAAACAATACCTACATATATATATACAATAAAACAATTCAACCCAATAAAAAACAAATGATGCGATAAAAATTATATTATGGGTTGAACGAACATCTCGCGTGACAAAATGCATGCGTGATTTGATTGGCGACACTTGCACTTCGTTACAGTTCTCAAAGCTATGCTTACTATCGTCTACACATCGTACAAAAATCTGTGCTCCTTAAACAGCGAGGTATTCCTCATCACCCAAAAACAACACGCGCAAACACGAAGAAAAAAAAAGAACTCGCAAACCAATACTGTTCCCTTACATACTGCTCATTGTGTACTGCATATTGCAAACATCCTTATGTACAAGCGGCTTTACAAGGATCACAGGACACCGCGAGAAACACCGAACGCTGGCCAGGACTCTGCCCCAGTCCTAGTACCAAAGTTTATCACAAGTGAAATGTACACTTTACAAAGCGCCCAACCAAGCGCGCCAATTTGTTAGTGTACCTCGCGCCCGACTAGCACACACAAAACGGTAGCCGCACACAGAGCTGCACCCATCAAGCACACTAGACATCAAAGAGGTGCGCTACGCTCGTCAAATGGGACGGCTCGATTACACGGGACACTTCGATTCGTTCGAGCTACTGGCAACATCAAGGTGGCACGTCTCGTACAGCAATTACGGAGCGACATGACTTGATGCAGGTCATTCGACCAATTAAGTTAGATTGTGCATAGTGCTTAGCAACATTCGAGACTCGTATGCTGCACGGAAGTGTCAAAGGCACAGAAAAGTTTGAGGGATGTGACATGAAAGTGTGGCTTGCGAGCAAAAACCCCGAAGTCTAAAATTTCTAAAAGGAAAAAGGCAGGACAGTCTCTCCCACTGAAACAGCTCAGAAATCTGGGATATAGATAGCTGTGACAGCCTTTTTTTCTAGGAGCATTGTTCATTTTAAAACCGCTTTCCAAGCAGGGCATCTCGATGCCATTCACACACAACTCGGCAAAAGAAGCGAACGTTACGGCCCCCTCGAGAGCCAATCGGGACGACGGAGCAAAGCTCTCCGCAGAAGTGCACTCCAACGATGCGTTGTCACATGCCTCGCTCCGACATGCCAATTGGCTCGCTGGGGCCGCCGACTTCGTCCTTAGTCAAGTTTAGGTGAAACGGAGTATAGGAAGATGCATTCCTTTGGGCAGTTAACACAGAGGATTGTGATCCAATGGGTCCTGCAAACAATATCTGGATCAGACACACACGGAGAAAACATACAACACCAGCTCGGGTGCAGCCACCAAGAGCCATTAACGCTTGCCAAACATTGGCATAGGGACTTGGTAAACAAAGGTCCGATTTGGCGGACGAGGAGATCAATCCAAACCGGTCCATTGGTTAAAACAAGGGTAGAACTTGGCAGACAATATTGATGCAACCTGTCCACCAATATAAACAAAGGTAAAATTTAGCGGACAAGGTCGGTTCAAACCTGCCTGTCGGCTTGGACAAAGGTTGGATTAAGCAGACAAGGAGATGGATCCGTAACAGTCCACTGGCTTGGACAAAGGCAGAATTTAGCGGACGAGGTGATTGATCCAGATCAGGTCATCAGTTGGGACAAAGGTAGAACTTAGCAGACAAGGAGGTCGGTTCAGACCAGTCCATCAGCTCGCAGCGAGTCCCTGCGGTAGCTGCGGCCTAGAGAGGGCATGGTGTCTCCGGCTCGCCTTGCGATCCTTGCTGTGCGTCCGGCGGACCGAGCCGTCCAGGGCCGGATTTGAGACGGCTGAGTTGGTGGTCAGCTGCCGGAAGATGGCGTTGGAGACCCAGATGGACGGGGAGAAGAGCTGCAGGGGGAACCTGCAAAGGGCAAGGGGAAGTTTGGGCACCTGCCCTTGCAGCTGACCGAGCACTAACGACACTTCAGTGATCGTGTGGCTTAAAATCATTGTTGCTAATCGTCTGAAGCTCTATCTAAAGGCCCGTTCACACACTTGCGTCTGCTTAGGATCGAGCTCTTGCAAACTCTTACGACAAACGGCACACACTAGCACGCTGGCGCCATCTACGAGGTGACCCTGGAACGGCATTTCACTAAAGCAAAGGTTCTGCGGTGTTTGCAAGATTGTACGTACATACTATTAATGAGAAATGGTCGTTCATAACATTGTCAAAGGATTTTCAATCTGCGAAAAAACAGTGATGGGCAAAAAAATTGGAAAAAATGATGCCGAAATTGCTACTGTCGCTACGCCGATCCTCGACGATGTGCGTTCAGCGTTCGGTTGCAGAGGTTCCGATTTGGCGAATGGTGGGAGTTCCAACCTGCGCAACGGTCCACACACCGTTTCGTTCAGGAGAGCCAGTCTGGTCTCCTGGGCGTCAGCGGTTTAGGATGCAGCCACTGCAGCTTCTTTCAATCCTCCCGGGTGTCGCCGGTTTCGCGCAAATGCCGTCGTCGCTGCACCTCAGTTTTATGTCCTCGTGCATGCTGCGCCGCCGCCACTCGATTCCCTCCTCTCCCACTTTGGCGGCACGTCATTGGAAGCGTGACAAAACACCCTTTCGCTCTTACTGGATGTAACGAGCGAACAAATGGAGCGAAAGAGCACGACAGGAACCGTGTTCTTACTCTGCCAGGCTCAGGTAGTATTGAGACACATTGCAAAAGTGTATTTGTATCTCAGTAGTGAAATACATTTACCATGTACCAACCGTATTGCAATATTCTGCCAGGCTTAGGTAGTATCAAGACACATTGCAAGAATGTACAGGGTGTCACGAAAAACATTTACAGGGGTTTTCTTTACCGCAAAAATAAACTAGGCGTCACCGAACGCTCATTCTCCGCCTAAACGTAGTGCTAGAGGTCACAACCAGATGCCAAAGTTTCAGCCCGATCCGATACCTTAATCAAAAGTTATAAGTGATTTTCTGAAAAGTTCAATAGGAAAATGGAGCCCATTTTCGCCCGTTTCGGTTTCTGGTGCCATAGAGCCCCATGTATTCGAAAACTACGTCTGGCCATTTCCCATTGAAATTTTCAGAAAATCACTTGTAACTTTTGAATAAGAGGCTGTTTGATCGGGCTGAAGTGCATTAGGCTTGATGTTACTTTGCGGTAAGAAAAAAAAAACCTGTAAATTTTCTTTTGTGACACCCTGTATTTGTATCTTGGTGGTGAAATACATTTACGATGTACCGATTGTATCGCAATACTCTGCCAGGCTTAGGTATTGTTACATCTGGAGTCTAAAATAGACTGCGGGTTTTACGATAAACTAAAGATTATCTTTTTAGTTCGAGGGGTCCCAGAACTTGACATATGAACCCACCGTTTACTCTTAAGCTGAGACTAGAAGCTCCACCTTCAGCACGAGCTCACTGGCTTCCACAGTGCTTTGGTTGCGCGTGCCTGCGCATTCACACTTGTGCTAGCAAGGGCTGAAGGCGGAGTGGAGCTTCTTGTTTCAGCTTGAAAAGCCCCTGAAAAGAAAATCATGTTTTTTTTTAAAACATTCTGGTTGGGACATGCAGTGTCAAAAAATAAATTTTACACGAAAACAATTTTTTTTTTTTTTGGGGGGGGGGGAGGGCAATATTGATGGCGAGAGATTTATTTGAAATTCTATGCGCGAAGCCCATGACGTCACGGGTTATTCTGGAATGACCATCTCGGTCTTGAAGGCGAAACCGATCCACTTCTCCTTTACACGCTTGAAATGCCAAGAGAAAACAAGTGGAAGGAGGTGATTGCTGACTAAATTGCGTCTCGCGCCGTCAATGTTGCTGTAAAAAATTTTCCACCATAAAATAAATTTTTTGACAGTCTCAATTAGACTGTTAAAAAAAAATTCTTTATTCTTCTTAGGGCGAACAAGCGTATGACTTCCTCTAAAGGTAAAAAACGCTTGGATAGTCAGCAAAATTGAAGAAACAAAGAAATAAAAGTGGTTAGAAAAATTATAGACGTCTACAGTTCCCTGTAATGCAAAATTAGAGTGCAGCTCTTGAGGTATTTTTATTCTGCGATATACCATTTTAAAGAAAGGGTAGGTAAGACAGAGAGGCACATGAGGGAAGGGTGGGGTGCCCTGTTTGGGGGTGGCGGGTTACGCCCAAGAGGGTAAGTGAGAGAGGAAGGAGGGGTACGGTGGGGCCCTGTTTGGGGGACAGCGGTTACGCCAACGCCGGTATATGCGGGAATGGGCGCCGTCGGGCCGGCCCACAGAGTTTGGGAAATGATGGGCTGAGGCCGGTCAGGTGTCAATTTTCCCGCTAAATTTAGTGGGGAAACTGAATTTCTCTATAGGTTATGTGACATCATTTTTCCCTGCTAAATTTAGTAGGGAAACCGAATCGGTGATGAAGTCATGCGACATCAATTTTACCGCTAAATCTAGCGGGAAACTGAATTCGTGTCTAGGTAACGTGACGCAAAGGCATGCGACGTCATTTTCCGCACTAAATTTAGCGGGGAAACTGAATTGGTGGCAAGTTCACGTGACGCCAATTTTCTTACCAAAATCTAGCGGGGACATAAAATTCTTGTCTAGATCACGTGACCTATATGCAAATTCAGTTTCCTTGCTGAATTTAGCGGGGGAACTCGAATTAGTGTTAAGGTCATGTGACGTCAATTTTCCCCCCGCTAAATCTAGTGGGTGAAAGGCTTTGTTTGGTGGCCGCAGTTACACCAACAGTGACGCCGCTACATGCAGAAACGGGCACCTAAGAGCTGCACTCTAAAAGGTCACTTGCCTTTTTATTTTAACATAGCAAACGCTGGAAAGGGAGTGAGTGGAAAGGAGGAAACCATTATTCATGGCAAGCAGAGAGCTTTATGGGAGAGGCTCCTCTTTCTCTTAAAGAGCCCCTAAAAAAGAAAAAAAGCTTTTTTTTAAAGTTTGGTTGGAACAAAAAAAATATTTAATGGGAAAATTAGAGCAATATTGACGGCGAGAGATTTATTTCAAATTCTGGGTGCAAAGTTTATTTATGACGTCATGGAATGGTCATTCGCTCTTTCGACCGCAACAAGATGGTAATTCATTCTTTCCACCTCAACGTGAATTCAAAGCCGCTACACCTCTCCTCCATGTGCCCGAAATGCCGGGACAGAAAACAAGTGGAAAAGAGGCGACTACCGACTAAATCGCGTCATCAATATTGCTCTCAAGTTTTTTTTATTTTTAGGGGCGAAGCTCCTTAGGGGCTAGCAAGGTCCGTATGTCCGTCCGCCGTAGGCCGGCGTCGGGTGCTCATGCTTCTGCCCCAGGCCTTGAGTTACTACCACATCTCGTGAGCCTCTACGAGTCCTGTCGCTGCGTCAAACAGATTAACATTTTTTTTTCATCTTTTTTTCATATTTGTTACTTTTTCTTTTTTTTGTCTTGCCACACAGCACGTGAGCTCACGTGCTTGTGTGGGGCAAAAAAAAAAAAAAGAAAAAGTAACAAATATGAAAAAAAAGATGAAAGAAAAAATGTTGAAATCTGTTTGCACAGCGACTAGGACGAGTAGGGGGCTCCGAGATGTGGTAGTAACTCAAGACCTGGGGTTTCTGTCATGGATGAAACGTTGCATGTAGCCGCTCAACGTCTATATAGGAGAGGCGCTGCGGTCAAATGCATATATAATCGCGTTAACTTTGCATGCATTGGCTCAACGTTTATAGACGAGGCGCTGCGGTCAAATGCTCAAATGCGTATATAACCGCGTTCCATACCACACATTCTCTTTCCATCGATGACCGTTCGGCCTATGGCTGTAACTCCAACTTTGGTTTTTCCTCTTTTAGCAAGACTTTTCTCTCACTCTCTCTCGCGTTCTCTTTCTGACATGGATGAAATCGACCGAAAGGCTCGGCATGCTGCGGCTCAGCGTCTACGCAGACAAGCACCACCAAAGCTTCGCCCCAACCAGCATCATTCACCACGTGGAGAGGCGGTCTTTTATTTGAGTGTTTGAATTAGATTTTTAAAAAACACTTTCTTTTCTTCTTTCAGGGGCCCTTCAAGTTGCAACAGGTTCTGTGCATACAGGATGCCTTAGTGCAGACAAGTCTGGCTCGGCTGTGCCCTAGGCGACTTGGAAGCACTTAAAACGACAGATTGAGACGCACCCTTACGGCAAAACAGGGCTCATTTCGGGCGAACGCCTTTTGTCAAGCACGGCAAGCAGCCGTTGGCCTCTGTACATCCATTGTTCGTGGGAGGCAATGTTTATTTAGCAGCATTCGGGACGGAGGTGAGGTGAGGCGCATAAACTGACACAAAGAGAGGAATGTAAGTGCAAGCATTTGCATTTCTCACAAACGGCATACTCCAGTGTGGAGGATGCCGTTCGTGTACGAGCGGTGGTAGCTGGTACCGTAGTCAACACACCGAGGGCGTTCTTTGCTGACACTCTTGTCATTTACATATTTTACAGAAGAGATATTTACAAACGGGCCAACCCGAGATAACGTCCGAGGTAGGCAAGCCGAACCTGGGTTGCAGCAAGGTGTGTTCCATTAGAGCTTCTGTCGTGTGTCCGCCGCTCGTGGTGTGTGGCTCCTGCCTCGTTTGCTGCGCGTACATTGGTGCACGTTGCTCTACCGTGTAGATGGTGTCGCCTGCTTGTTCGCTACAATACCACCGGTCGGAAAAATATTTACTTCTGTGCATAACTCTGTCTGTGTTCCGGGAGCCACGCTTTTTACCAGCTTTGTAGAGGTATCCCAGAGCCATCCCGTCACGTAAAGAAGAAAAATGCATCTCAGCATCATTATTTTCGCCTTTAGTACACACATATCTCAATATCTGTGCTCTCAAATACCTTTTGGAGCATCTCTGCCCAGAACCACTATACGTCTGGGCGGAAACTGTGTTTGGCGACACATGGTTTCTGTTTGTGGCAAGAAAGAGATGAAAGGCGTTTACAAATCTCTGTAATGTGAAATTTGAGGAGGAGGAGGGGGCAGTATGGAGGGGAACGCATGCCCCTCTTCCTCCTCCCTCCGTACCCTCTCCTCCTCGCCCAATTCAGTTTCCCCGCTAAACTTAGCGGGGAAAATGACGTCACATGACTTGGTGTCACGTCACCCATGAACAAATTCAGTTTCTATGCTAGATTTAGCAGGAAAATTGACATCACGTATCCTCAACACCAATTCAATTCCCTGCTAAATTTAGCAGGGAATTGAACTGGTGTTGAGGTCACGTGACGTAAATTTTCCCGCTAAATCTAGCGGAGAAACTGAATTTGCCCGCTAAAACTAGCAGAGAAACTGAATTTTCCCGCTAAATTTAGCGGGAGGGGAATCGGTGTTGAGGTCACGTGACGTCAATTTTCCTGCTAAAATTAGCGCTGTTACACCGCCGCCACAAAACCTGGAAACAAGCGCCAAAAAGCTGCGCTCTAAAACACAGTTCTCTATTCCCCCAAAGAGCCAGTACATGCCAGGCATTTTACCAAGCATCAGCCCAACTTTCCCTGTGAAAACTATGCATTGCAGGGAAAACCGATTGGCACCGCATTCGTCACTGCCAAGGGGCACACGACTCAATGATGAACTGGGATTAACGTTCAGTCAGCGAGGGCACGAATCCCAGACGAACGCTGGCCCAGTACTCGCGTCCGTGCTAGCAGACGTTTCGCCTAGAGCGCCTTTTATAGCACTCAGTCACACGCGCAGCCAAAACCCGGCAGGAGGCAAGAGGCGCATACTGGAGGCGGAACTCCTACTGGGTTTTTAACCTGCCGTCAACTCTACACGATGTTTACAAACAATTCCACATTGATGCGTGTGCAGAAACCGGATCCATGGGGGACCAACTTGTCTGCACACACACGCAGCGTCAAAAGCAGCGCATCGAAGAGTCGCCGTAAAGGTGGCGTTACGCAGCAGGGTCAGCGGCAGCGCGGTACGAAGCCACCCACCTGGAAGAGTCTGTCTTGGGCACCGCTCCGTGGGCGCTGATGATGAACAGCGGGAAGAGGACCGAGAAGTAGCAGCCGCTGGCGAAGAAGGTGGGCGCCCCCTGCGTGAGCGCCGCCAGCGGCAGCCCGAAGCCCACGAAGTAGGGCCAGTTCTGCTCGATGAACGAGAGCCGCTTGTGCAGCTCCCAGCCCATGTTGAACCAGGTGTACTCGAAGGCGTACAGCGAGTAGAGCAGGCTCAGGTGCGCCAGGCTCACCAGCGCCCCGAGCGGGCCCAGCGGCAGCATGGCCACCAGCAGCGACTGGAACAGGAACAGCGTCTGCACCAGCACGCTGAACAGGGTGTCGGCCAGGACGCGGCTCAGGCTGGGCAGGAGCTGTGGCGCCCTCCCGCGGATCTCCAGGTACGCCTGGTCGGCGATGTCCTGGAACCAGAGGCTGTTCACTACCTTGCTGAGGAGGAACAGGGGTAGAACCCAGAGGGCCTCGAAGGTGTAGGACAGCAGGGGTGCAGCCAGCTCCAGATGCGACCCGCTGGGGACCCGTCGCCACCGAAGAGGAGGCGGATGAGCAGGAAGACGGCCGGGAGGAGCGCGCAGTAGAAGACCAGGATGCTGAGGCCGAACACACCGCCGTTCAGCAGACAGCACTGGAAGATGCGCTGGAGGACCCGCGGTTCGTCGGCTGAACGCGGGGTCGCTGGGGCGACCCTCCGACGCGTTGGAGTCGTGCTCGGCGCGCGCTGCTTGGTCACCAAATCGGTGGCCGACACGTCTTGGCTGCTCCTTCTGCCGAGCTCATAAAGGACTCGGATTCCCGCGACAGAATCGTACATGCCTTTGAGGAAGCCGAGCAGGGGCAGACTTGCCGTCCTCCATGACACAGCGGGAAAGTTTCAGTTCGCAGCGGTTGTTGACGTCATCGGTTTCACCTGCCTCTCGAGACCGGGAGCGACAACCGTCTGCTCTCTGCTGCACGAGCCTCTCGACACATTTACGCAGGCACGCAAACACTTTGCAAGCGTTGCAACTTCGAGTTTGGACGGATGAACCTATGGACGAACTCCGAGCTCCGAGCTATCAACACAACCTGCTCACACAAACAATCGCAGCCATGCACAAAATCGCCTCATCTTACCAGGGCCGTCATGCTAACGTACGTACAGAATGTGCACGTCGGCTGCGTTGGTGGCGCTAGTAATTACTTGTTTTTCTTTGTCTTTTTCACCGCAAAAATAATTTACGCATTGCCGAACACTCATTTTCCGCCCAAAGGTAGCGATAGCGGTCCGAACGAGATGCCAAGGTTTCAGCCCGAACCAATTTCTTATTCAAAAGTTTACAACGGGAAATGGCGGCCGACGGAGCTCCCGCCAGAAACCGAAAACGGGCGAAAATGGGCCCCTAAAATCACTCATAAGCTCATGAGGCTCACAACTGGTAAAGGTGAGCGGGTTGAACATGAATACATAAAATTGAAAGAATAAAACACGAAGGACAAGCAAGGGACAACCACTTTCTTTCAAAGTCGGTTGTCCGGCCACCGATCTCTGAAACTTTGGCATCTGGTTCGGACCTCTAGAGCTGCTACCTTTAGGCGGAAAATAGCGTTCGGCCACGTTCGGCAATGCGTAGTTTATTTTTGTAAAAAAAAGAAAAAAAGATTGTACTTTTTTTTTTTATGGCGGAAAAGGGGGGGGGGGGGGGTCATTTTGTACCACTGTGCCCTGTAGGCTGTACTTCACCTTTAGGAGCTCAAGTGCCTCAAGGGGCAAAAGTTGTTCCCAAGTAATTAAAAAAAAAAAAAAGTTTGATGGCGTGGATTGAATGCTGTAGTGTAGAATAGGGTGCCTTCATGTGCGCTTTGCTTGGGGTGATGACATCTGGCCATTTTGTTTCTAACGTTTGTTTTTATTTTTTGTTCACAAGCGCGTGAAAGAGCGTGTGCCCTGCACGCGCTCGTGGCGTCGACTGACTACACCGACATTTTGTTTCCGGCGATTTCTTTGTATTTTTCCTGTGAGCGCGTGCTGTCGGCATCGGGTACCACAAACGATGGCATCACCCTAAACAGAGGACATCGAGGCACTCTATACTTCGTTTCAGCTTGGGTCCAGACGCAGCCGATGCTGCAAGCGCGAGCGCCGGGCTTTCAGCGTCCCTGCCAAGCACGCGCGCCTCCGTGCAGTGCAAGCACTGTTCAAGGCACACACGCCAGCATGCCTCGCGCTCGTAGCATTGGCTCGCGTCTGGACCCAAGCTGACATACGAAGTATAAGTGGTAGAACATAGAGTTATTACAATAAACGTGTAGAACACAGTGGTGTAGAAGCTCACTTCTGCACTTGCTCAACAACTCAAAGCACACACGCAAAAAAAAAAAAAAGAACGAAGAAAAGTGACGTCATTACAAAGCGCGGGAAAATTTGGACGTTGGCTTTTTCTATCGTGGTCATCGCCGCCTCCCTACCGCCTCATTGAAACTATCGTCTCCGTAACCTCCATTTGAGGCAAATATATGAAATAGCATGACGCGATGGGTAAATAGATAGTTTCGGTAGCCGAAAAAATCGGCGGAGGACCGCCTCGTTATCTAGGGGGGCGAGGGAAATTTCCCGAACTTTGAGCTGTTGTGAGCACTCGTATCGACTCAAGGTGTTGATCGACTCGAAGGTCTCGCCGCCTCGCCTGGTTCGGCGTAGCGGCAGTAGCGGTCCGGCCAACGGGTCCGGCAAACAAATCGTCGAACTTCTTGCGAAGTTCTACTGTTTGACGTTTGCCGAACAAAGACTGGTGCACAACGGGTACAGAAAAACTTTTGAATTTTGTTTGTATATTGCGTTGAGGAATTTTTATGGCTTTTTTTACGTGTGTACTTTCTCAACAGTAACTGCACTTTTGCTACGCCAGGTGGCGTCAGCTCGTTTTCAAATTTTCGCGTTTCGCGCATGCGCTTAAAACTGTAATGTAACAACGGTGTTTGGGGTGTTTGGCCGGTCTGGTTGGCGGCATTTGAAAGCTTGAAGCGCCTGTGCCAAGAAAGAACAAGGTTAGTGCGCAGCATTGTAGGAGTTCGTAGAAGGGGTGTATGGCTACGAAGACACTTGTTGTCAGGTTTCAGCGCCTTTCTCAGTTCTAACACAATGGATATCACCGTAAAGCGTTGCACGCGGGCCAAGGCAACATGAAGCATGCAGCCCAAAGCAGGCATTTAATAACCGTCCAAGGAGGAGGAATTCTTGTACCCGTCGTTTTACGGGCATCTAAGAGCACCTTTAAACCGAAGGCCTTCCGAGATTCGTAAATATCCTTCACGTTTCAGCCGCCATTTCAAACGGCATTTTGAACGGCGTTTTGAACTTTTTCGACTGGATGCTAATGGCTGTGCCATTTATAACGGGCGGATATCAGTTACGATTGCTTTATAGTGACAGTACAGAAATCGGTGGACAAAAATATATTAAAAATAGGCTTCCCAATTTCTGAGTGAGTAACGCTAATAATATAGTTTATTACGTTTGAGGAAAGGCGGGTGGCTTGAATGGCGACGCGCCAAACTGGACTGGGAGCGCCGCCTAAATTTCTGCTGTAGAATTCGTCTCTCTGACAGAGCGAGAGCGGCAGGGCGTTTCTTTCGAATGCCCGTCCTCCAGCACTCGGTGCCTTTCATTTCATTTATTTGGCTCGGGAGAAGGGCACAAAGGCCGAAGGCCCATACCAGTTGGTCTTGCTTTGGCCGCGCACTCAAGGTGCACAACACGCCGGAGCGTTATTAAAGGTAGAATCGGGAGTGCGCAGCCGTAGGCTTCCCAAGCGAAGCGTATCAGACGCGTGACATATTGGCGTAGTTCACGTAAATATCATTTTCTGCCCGGTATGCTCGATAGATGGCGCCAGCTGACCCCCGACCAGCTAGGACAGAAGCTTTGGCTAGGTGGCGCTAGCCGCCGCCCGATTAAAAGGGTTCACCAGCCGTATCCATCCAGCCATCCAACTTGCACTCGCTCAAATAAATATGAACTTTGTTCGATTTACCTGCAGCTCCTGCACTGGTGTAGAAAAGTGTAGGGCCGTGCACTTCCGCCGTGTGTATTGAGATACCACCCGGAAGTACACCGCCCCATCCTTTCCTGCCTCTGCGCAGGAGGTGCAGGTAAATCAAACAAAGATATTACCTCTTTTGCGTCACGCAGTGAGCTTTTATGAGTACTCTCTCTCTCTCTCTCTCTCTCTCTCTCTCTATATATATATATATATATATATATATATATATATATATATGAGAGAGAGAGAGAGAGAGAGAGAGTGTGTGTGTCTGAAGTCGCTAGGCTCAATCTAAAATGGGCCGTAAAAGTCGGTGCCTGCACGTAGCAATCTAAATTAGTTAAACAAATCAAATAGCGCAAAAAGACAAGGACAAGTAATATACCAAAACAAAGCGCAAAGTTTAGATTGCACAAGCAATCTAAACTTTTTCGCTAAAGGTGCATTTCAGAGGTTGGTTTTTTTTTCACGTTAAAATTACAAACCTAGCTCCCTTTCTGTGAAATATGGGGCCAAAAAATTTGCCAGGGTCAGCGGCAGGCGGTGACGCAGACGACCGAGTCGAGTGGTGGGACATGTTTGGCACACATAGTGATAATTTAATAAAAGGAAGTGGGAATTAGATTTGTAGAAATCTTTTCAGTTCAGTGTCTAAACTAAGAGAAGGTGTATTTACTGCATTCCCGCAATTTATAATTGTGACGACTCCTTAAACGGCTTCTCACGATCATCGCTCTTGGTTCAGTCAACCTAGGCGAATTGCCAAAGCGATACACAATTATTACATTCGACAGCATGTTTTGACACTTCTGAGTAGGGGTCTTTGTTTTTGGCACTACATTTCTGCTCGGTTTTTTCTTCTCTTTTGTTTTGGTTTGTTGGAGGTCCTTGAACCCTATATAAACCTCAACCTTCTGTCAAATAAATTCAGCTGTGTTTGAGTCTGCGTTGTGTTGTCCTTCGTTTTTCGCAAGTTTAAATTTTTTACCGTTGACTACTTTTGCAGTTTCCTCGTCGGCTTGCTCGGCGGCTTCCAGCTTCCCCAAGTGGTCGCCGCTAGGGTCGGATAGCGATCGCTCTGGAGCCTGTGTTCGATTTCAGGTAAGTTTGTGGGTCGCGGATTCGACGTTTGTTTTGCATGTCCACACGGCATTCTAGAGCTCAACAGAACTGTCGACGAAGTGTGTTTTGTGAGCAATTTAACCTAATCTTGGTCTGCATGTCGTGTCGTCTAAAATAGTGTTTGCATTCCGCACGCAAAACTACTACAATATTTTTATGTCAGTGCAAGCCTTGGGTTTGGAAAAATGTATTCATTGAGCAAACTCTGTTTGCGTTTTGTCAATAGACCGATTTCACCAGCCAGTTTGACTACGCCACCGCTGCCGCAATGCATCGAGGGAACTTTAGTCATTCTGCACGTGCTATAACCCCGCTGGAGCTCTGTGCGTGTGGAGTACGAGACGGCACGAGCCCTCGCATGCACTGCCACCTGCCTCCTGTGAACTAAAGTTATGGCGGCGTCGGGAATGCGCCTAACGCCTAGTGAGATCGGTCTATTTAAAGTGTATATGATGCAGTGTTGAGCAGTGCCTGCTTCGTGGCAGCTCTGTTGCACACCAACAGTGTCCGCATGTAGTGGCTGGGTTTAAAATGATGGCTGCGCAGGTATGTTCCACGGGTGTTTGCAGTTGGGATTAGGGCCATAGCTACCATATTTTTCACACTATTACAGGCTGTCTAGCGACCGGGAAAACCGGGAATTGTCAGGGAAATTTTAATTACGAGGAAAAATCGGGGAATTGTCAGGGATATTGTCAAAAAGCGAGCCCAGTCAGGGAAAATGAGCCGGAAACGCCATCGAGTGCCCTCAGCAAAGACTTGAGGACTTGGGGGCAGAAAAATAGACAATAAATTCTGCTTGGAGCGGAGTGCGGGCTTTGCGCACCCGATGTAGAGTGTGCTACCCGATGTGGAGGGAACAATTGACAAATCCAGTCCAAGCCTTGGATTGGATTGCGGGCGCGACACTAGGCTAGGTCCATTTAGAGCTACTAGATTTAGTAACAAATGGGAAAGCCGCAGACCCCAATCCAAGCCTTAAGCCGAGAGTATTCAAAAGTTTGCATCTGGCGGCCATGCTGTTAGATGCACACTTATTGACGTGTGTGGTTGAGCGTCATGTTTTCATCGTGTTTCCGGAAGTGGCCTCTTCACTGACGATGTCTGCAACAAGAAAGTGCTCGTTTTGTCCGGACTGGACGAACCCGAATATTTCGGAATATGCAAGTTGGATTAAGCCCGTGCAAAATTATCCTCACAGTGCTCAATGCCTTGTGTTGTAATGTTCTTATATATTTAACTGCATCTACAGTGGTCAGGGAATTTCCCCTAAAATTGTCAGAGAAAACCTAGAAAAGTCGGATAATTTCAAAATAACAATTTGTTATTTTGAAATTGTATTACTACAGACTATACATGTTTAAAAGTAAAAAGTTTACGTAGTGCAGACTGTAAAAGTATTATTATTTTTTTTAAGATCATTCATTATGACGAGATGTGACAAATTTTGTGAATGTCAAAGTCGGTTAATAATTTCTGTATGATACAAGCTTCTTTGCGAGCTAATGAAGCAGGCATTTGTCAAGCTGTGCTGGGTATGAGGACTTTTTACATGCAGACTATGCACCGGGTGGGAAGCATAGTTTGGAAAATGCAGTATCTGTCATCGGTGCCGTTCTCTGTTCGAAAATTGTTTGAAGCAGCGTTGTCTCATTTGCTTTCCAGTGTCAACGATGTCGATGAAACGCTACCCGAAGGTCGTGGTGGTGAAGAAGAATGGTCAGGACGGTTCGGAATTCCCGCTGACGTCGGGACGATGTTCTATTGGACGGTACGTGCCGACGCACGACTCCACCCTCGCTGCCATTGAGTCACACTGAGGTGTTCTCCATGCGCGTTTAAACAAATAGTCATTCCAATTTAGTGTTGGAACATACTTGGCACGATGCAGCAGAACGCCATCGAAGTTACTAATGTGGGGGTGTGACTAGCGTGGCTTCGTCTAGTGTCTCATTTGCGTGAGGGCACGTGCGTGCGAACCGCAGGATCAAGCCAGTGGCAATCAATTGTCGAGCAACGTTTCGTTGGCCGATCGTTTTGTCAACAGGTGTTGTTTCATTGATTGGATTCCTTCGTTTGTTTCATTCACACGCCTACGATGTTTCGTCGAATGCCACCCTGCTCTTTCTGCAACAAACTTTTGGCATCTTACCTAGTTTACGGGGTGGGAGAGGAGGCTCAACTAAATATGCCTCAGTGAACTATGTGCTAGCCTTTAGTGACTTCCAAATTTTATTACCCACTTAGTAAAAAAAAAAAGTATGCCGTCGGCGAAACGTTGCAGGTACATGTGTCCACGAAACGGCTTTCCACGAAACGGAACGTATCCGTATCAATTGGAGCAGCTTTGACAGCTTTGCACACCAAGTATGAAACGGCGTGAATGCGGTTTTTGGGGGCGCACTCGCGAGTTTTGCGTTAAAGGGCTTTCCGCAAATGGACGATTCTTGGGCTTCGCAGTTGGGAGTCGTGTGCCGCAATCAACACTACGTGTTCCCGAAAGTAACTTGGCATTTTCTTCAGTTAGCACTGAAACTTTGGCATCTGATCTAGACTCCTAGCGCTACTTCGGCGGAAACTGAGCATTCGGCGATGCACAGTTTATTTTTGCGGTGAAAACAAACAGCAAATATTTTTCCGGGCACACCCCGTACTTGTTTAAAATTTCCTGCAGATTCTGGCCCTAACACACAAACTTTTGGGCTGATGTCCTCAGGTGCAGAGTGCATCATAAGGACTGCATTATAATTTAAAGGGATGAGTGAACCGAAATTCGGATTTCAGAAAACAATGCAGGAGCAGTAGGCGGGATGCTACAAATCCTACAACACTACTCGTAAGGCGATATCTCGAATGGACGGCTGTATTTTTTGGAAAAAGAGCTCGAGATTAAACGAGGCCAACGAGGCGCGTGACGTCAAGATATCTCGTTTCCTCCTCTCTTCGCCTCGCCCCCTCAAGGCGGAGGCGGAGAAGACGCGAGGCTGTTCCCTCTCCTTCTCTCAGAAAAATAAGACGTAAACATATTTGTCAAATGCTCCTCCTTTATTTCGAAAAATACGATCATCCGTTCGAGATATCACTGTATGAGTGATGTTTTGGTGTTTGTAGCATCCCGTTGCATGCTTTTGCCGCCGTCTTTTGTGGAATCCAGATTTTGGCGGTTCAGCATCCCTTTAAGCCATTGCCAGAATGTGTGTAAGATCCTTTGATCTTTTAAGCGTCTCGCAGACAAACTCGAGGCAGCATATCAAGTTTTATTTGTTATGCCGCTGCACCAAGATGAATGAATTGGCATAAATTAGTGCTGAATAGCATTTTCCACCAAAAGTGGCCACTTCAGTGCAACATGCAAACTTCCCAGTAGGGGTCTTATGTGGTATTCAACACAAATGTGTTATGCTCTTGTTTGAAGCACCTTTGAAATGCACTTTGTGTGACAGGCGGCCCATATAAGCCAGCATCAATTTTTTTCCTTCTTATTCTAGAAGGCTGCCGTCACAAAACTATTAGTCTGAATGATGGCAAACACAGGAGTGGTCCATTTGCACCGTTTTGATAAATTTCTGCTCGCCTGCACCTTGCTGTGCCCAAGGGGAAAGATCTCTCCAGACTGCGCCAAAGCATTTATCTTCGAACAAATTGGTTTTTGGGCATCACAATCCAATCTAGGTTTCCGGCTCTGCCGTATTGTTTCACACCAATTTTACCGACATTCCTAATGCAGTGCAGTTTTAGTAGCATTTCAAAGTGCATCTACTAAAAATTACCCCTGAACCATTTTTTTTGGTGCAGTATTTGATTTTAAACTGTTAAATTTTTTATTGAACGTGCGGCCCAAGTTGCACCACGCATCTCCACAATCGGTTATCATTTTTAAAAGCGTGTACAATAAAAAATCGTGCTGCCATCTCTGAGCAGCGCTGCAACTAAGCTCTGAACGAGCCTGAGTCGTCTAAAACAGCCAAGGAGCGATGTAGGGTGTGCGGACGAGCTACACTCGTCCGAAACTGTTAAGGGGTTAACAAGTGCAAATAATATTCTGCTTTTTTCTCTTAAATATCTAGACTCTAGAAGGTTATATTGGTACTCTACACCGACTTCTCAATGGTGGTAGTTGGCACAGTTGCATCAATCCTGGTAACCTTTGTCCACTAGCACTAATGAAAACAAAACATGAATTTGACTAAGTGTATTGTCGCGGCTTCACAGCAGTCCAAGGCGATTTGACTGGTACAGTATAATGCTAACTTGTGGTTTTAATGGGCATCATGCAGTAGTGATTACACGAATGCATGCCGGCATCACTAATAGGAAAGTGCACTGAACTGCTCCAAATTTATGCGTGTGATCCCACAAATTGTGATTTTTCTGATACAAAGGTACCCCAAAACCAGATTTTTCTGCTCCAACAATAGACCTTTGTGGAAAATCCCACGGTGCTTTTCAACGAGGGGTATGGTGGGGCTGTTTGGGTGTACGCCCGTGCCGGCTCGAACGCTCTGTAGATGTTGGTAGCAGCAAGATTCATTCTTTCTGATCATTAGGAGCTGAGAACACGCAAAAAAAAGTAAAACGAACGAAAAAGAAGGTTATCACATACTCTGTTTTGCTTTCCTTTCTCTGCGTTCTAAAATCACGAACTGTTAAACCAACATCAACTTCGTCTTTGCTTCTTGAATAATTTCATGTGCCGTACATCCAAACGTCACAATGTGTAAAGCAGGTGCTGGGGGAACCACATATTTCTGGAAAGGTATATTGCTTTGAACTCAAGACTGGCTGGATCACCCCTGCATATACAACATCAGCCTAGGGGTTTTGTGCCTGACACCTCAATAAAATGCAGTAAAGAGGCAGTGTTGCTTTCGGACCAGCTACATTGTTGTTGTTATGTTCAGCTGGTCGAGCCACTTCCTGCCCCTTGAAGTGTATGGTCGGCACAATCTGATTAATTTTAGAAATTCTCAATTTTTCAGGAACCCTGACTGTGACATTTGCATCCAGAAGATGCCAGACAAAGACCCGGTGCACTGCCTGGTGGTTGTGGATGGCCATGAACAGGTTGGCGACATTTCCTCGGGCTGCTTAAAAGCCGTCCAAATGGGACGCGGCAGGTGTCGTGCACGGCATTTTCTCTACCGGAAGCCGAGGTTTTCCTCCGGTTCCAGTTTGCTGTGGGACGCCCTTTTTTCCATGCACTTTCTTCTTCTTTTTTTTTTTTTGTGCTGGCAGCTGTTGTGTTCCGTTTGAACAGCCTTTTACCGGGGCTTATCTTTACACATCCAAAAGATTGTGTCCACGTTGCGTGTGACGAGCCGGAAATTTCTCGAGATGCAAACTCTGTATTGGACGGGCCAAAAGTCGAGCCGTGGTGTTGGCAGTCACTGGGGAATTCCCGCTATTAAATTTTCTGGGCGAACGGGACTTTTTAAATGTGCTGGCGCCGCTTTGAGCCTTGTCCGAGCCCCCTCTACTGTGTTCGATTCCCTCGTGTGTCACGGAACTGTTGTGGGCCACGGAGCAGTGTGTCGTACGTCTGGGATTTGGGGAATTGCATTTCTCGAAGGGTTCACTTTGCCTTGTCTCGCTTTAATAAAGGCTACGAGCGTGCATTGGTAGCTTCGACTGCCATCTTGCCGTCCAAGTGTTCGTGTGGCCAAGGTGCGACCGGGAACTCCCCGCCATCTGTGTACACTCGCTAGAACAGACCATTGTAAGGAGTTTGCAACTTCACGGTTAGTGAGTCTTCGGATGAGACGAAGTAGAAATTAGTTTGACATAATGTTAACTAGAATTTTGTTTTATCTTCTTGGATCTTGACGCTAGCAAAATATAACATGTTGCCTTACCCGAATACCATAACTATGCTGCATTACTCGAAGGCGAGAAATATTTCATAATTTGCAGCTGTTGTCGTGGGATGACATTTCGTGATTCATGCCTGGGTGCATCTGAGTGAGTGAGTGAACGCAGAATATGTAAATGAGCTTGATTTCACGTGAAAAGCGTTACGTGCGATGAAGTCGTTACACGCTGGCCAATGCAACATGGCCCATAGCAGCCAATGCATCAGCTTAGAAAGCATGTACGAGCATACTTAGTCATAGTTGGAGGCCGACGTACAACCTCGGTTTTCTGCAGGGAAGATAATCCCTGCAGAATGTCTGAAAGGTTTAAGAAAAGTTTAACGAACAAAAAAAGATGCAGCTCGCACTTTCAGTGTCCTGTCGTTACGACAGGAATTTTTCCTTGTAGCAATCTTTTGTTTTCATTGTTTTCTTTTATAAATTTATACTCGCCAATGAAATTCTGCCAGCTTGGCATCTGCGAACGAGCTTAACGAAGCACATCCGAAATACGTCAGAGAAGTATTCGATTTTGCTCGCCAGAGATGCTGCCCAAACTGGAGAGCTGCAGGCAGCCCCACCGGTGGCGTCCCGCTTCGTGCGATGTCTTTACGGCGCCTTAAACGCGCGTCGGACTGACGTGTCCGGCGTCTCATCCCGTTCACGCGTCGAAAGGGGTCCTGAAGTGGTGACTAATGACGTCGCGGAAGCCAGGGTTTTATGTCGTCGGGTGTCGCGATCCCGGCATTGGGCACTAAAAGTCCCGGTAAAAAGCGCGAGTGTCGCCGTCGTTGCAACGTATTGACTCCCGGCCGTCTAATTTTTTGCGTACCGTCGAGTCTGAGAGCGGCCCGGTGCAGAATGGGAGTCCCCTACAACCGACACCGCCAGAATCAGCGGCCGGCGACGGGAACGCTCGTTCAAACGCAGCAAACGCACGGGTCCGAGACGCGGTGCGGGCACGGTCGAGCGGGGGTTCACACGGAGGCCGTCCCTTGTGCAGGCACACCTGGTGAACGTGGACGGCGCAACGGGCTTGGCCCTCAACAAGCGGCCAGTGCTGAACGCGGCCTCCTTGGCCCACGGAGACTTCTTTGCCATTCACAACCGCCTGTTTCGCTTCGAGTGGTGCCTCAAGCACGCGAAGAAGCCCGCTACTGAGCGCCGACGGTGCCCTCGTGACAGCCGAGCCGTCCAAGTGTGAGTTTCTCTTTTCTCTGGGCTCGAGTCGTTCCTTTGGCCGGCAGCGAACGTGGATCGATAGATTGATCGATGTCCTATGGGCCCTGGGCTACTAGGAATAGTCAGGCGCTTTATGGCTGCGCCGTAAAATTTCCTCGGCTGTCCCCGGCCCCGAGCGTTTTCCCAATTTAAAGGGGCACTTAACCACTTTCGGCGATCGTGCATTTATGGTCGTAACTCGATCTATGGGCTCTAAGCGTCCAAAAACCAAACATTACTTTCGTGCGTGACCAATCTTTTTTTATTAAAATTGGCGTCAAAGGTTGATTACCTCTGAACTATTGCGGACACCACAGGGCGCTGTCGGGATGAGGAGAAAGTGGTTTTAGTTACCCTTTAAGCACTATTAGGAGATTAATGCCAGCCATTGACAGACAGCTATGGGCCAGGACACTGTTTGTAGGGTCTGGAAGCTCTTTACTGCTTTACTGGGGATGGCCGAGACTGGGGAGGGTTGAGTTCCTCGGTATCAGTCTTAGGGGTAGTACAAGTTCCTCGAGATGGAAATGTTTGAGGATGGGCTAACTATGCATCATTTAGAGGCAGTTTTTTTTCCAGCTACTAAAACTAAGAATTTCCAAAAGGGCAGTTACTGCTAATATTACAAAGATTTAGTGGACATTCTGGAAATTTAATGTGGGAGATGGGGTTAATTTCATGCCTAATCATGGACAATTGTAACTTAAAAAACACTGACGCCCCCAATTATTTTTTTTTTTCATTTTTTGCCAGGCGATTTATTATTGTGTTAGAAGACTACCCAATCAACATTTTTCTACAGTGTTGTATATAATTTTGATAAAGTGAACAAATGCCACTGCTCAAAACCGAAACTGGACTTGGGAGGAAGAAGAAATATAGGAGGAGAAAGTTACCGGAAATCACGTGGCTGTGCAACTTTTTTTTTAGTCATTGTATTGCAGTTTTCTAGAAGCCACAAAAAATGGGTGTCATATTTTTTTTCCATTTCTAGTATTAAGTGTGTGCCTTCGATGACCCATGACTTCGATTATCTTTGGTGGTTGTGTCTCAACCTTAGAAAACGGCCCGTGACCACGGAGAAGAGAGTGAGCATGACTCAAACCGGCCGTTCTCAGTCGGCGGTTTTCGGGCGAAAAGAAAACGAATCTCGAGCCGCAAATTGCGTGCTGTGTAGTTGGGCTCTCCTGTGTCATGTACTAATAAAAACCTTGGTGGGCATAAATACCCTGCCAATGTCCTTTTAAGAAGCGAGAGAGAAATTTTGTTTGCAAAACTTTACGACCAGGGTTCCGTGTTTTAGGTGTTTATTTTTCTTCAAGAAAAGGTAGGACAGCATCTCCCACTGAAACAGCTCAGAAGCAGCCCCGCCTTCCTGTAAGAACTGCAAACTGAAAACAAGAGCGGTGGCTTTTGTCGTGATCTAAAGTTACAACGACCCGGTGTCCCGCACAAAATTTGACGAGATGAATGGTGAACCCCCTGTGCTCTGGCCCAGCTTATTTATAAAGTATTGCGTTTTTTTCTCTTGCTATTGTGACGTTGAAATTTGGAGTTTTTAGAATAAATCCGAATTTAGAAAATTTTACTGCCAAGCAATTGTTTGAATTTTATCGGATTTATCAGTAAACATGGAATTTTGCTTACAACTTTTGAATGAGATAATGGTTAGTAGTTCTGTAACTTTGGGATCTGGTTTAGACCAGTAGAGTTTCATTCGAGCAGAGGACAGGCGTTCGTTTTGCTCTTCATTTCAAAGTGGGGCCTTGCTGCGTTACCCTACGGCATAGAACGGACTGCCATCAAGTAATCTCAGGGCTGGCCGCTGATCTCTGTGCGGAGCGTAAGTTTGTCTGCATCTTTTGCCGAGGTTGTGGTGACGTCAGAAAGACGTCGAGCTTTGATAGGTCCTGAATGACGGATAGTGGGCAGACCTCAAGGCAGCTTGCTTTGAGGTCTACCCACTATCCTTCAATCACAGCCAATCAGAGCTCGGCGTCGTTCTGACGTCCCCGCAACTCCTGCGCAAGAAGCAGACGACTTGCTCTCCGCATTGTATTAGGCTGGATCGCGGGTCAAGGATCGTCTTGCTGGGTCGAGCGGCACCACTGGCAGCCGTCAATTGACACCAGCTAATACATGGGATTCTATGAGAAAAACGAGAAAAAGTGCTGTTCCCCCGTGTCCAAGTTGCTGTCGGCACGGAAACCTTTTGGCTGCTTCTCGGGAAGCCTCTCAAATAGCTCGTGCTGCAAATGTTAATACTGACAGCCCTCGCAGATCTTATACATAAATGTTTTGTGGTCGAGTGTGACTCCGCTGGGCGAAAAATGTAGTGCAGCTCAACGAGACAAGAGTTAGTTAGAGTTATCGCAGAGTCGGTGGCAGTTTCAGTGAGTTGGGTACAACAAGCCTGAAGGCTTTGCTACGCGAAATGGGCTCACTCCCGGATAGCCACTGTCAAGATGGGACTTTTTCGACATCCATCAACTTCTGGGCTCCCCAGAGATCGGTCTTACCGATGGCAAGTTCCTTTGTTTACTCCACTACTAGAGCAAGCTTGCCAGCTCAACCGTGGGTGCTGTGGCACTTTAGATTTTTTAATGGGCGTACGAGTGCTTGACAAATACCGATTAGATCTCTAAACACCCGATATAATGATAGCAGCGCATCATAAAATACTCGCCTTCGAACACAGTGTAGAAGCTTCAATATTCCTACTTCTGCGTGCTTTTCCAATAGACTTGCGTGTGTGGCCTTGTGTCAAGCAATGGCTGTCGGTGGTGCCACCAACGGGCCCCCGATCCACGATCCAGGCTACTACAGTAGAGATCCATGGCCCTGGCTGAGACCAGGGTTAGAGTGCTCGCGTGGCACTGTAGTGGTTGTTCAAAAATGGCTAAAAACATTGCAGGGCCCAGGAGATCCGGCGGGACCTCCGTGCAGGCCACACCCGACCGCGTGCAAGGTCTCTCCAGAGGTGTCGGCGTCACCCCACGCTCCCTCAGCGGATCACCGTACGAAACGCCTCGGATTCCGCCGGAGATGTTCGTCTCGCCCCTGACGACTTCGTCGCTAAGCGGCGCAGCAAGAGCGTTCAAAGAGTGCCCTCAAGCGTCTCAGAGTCGGTGGCGTCGGCGGCAGCACTCCCGCCAAGCACCTGTCCTGGCTTGGCAGCGGGACCGGCTCGAAAGAGTCGCACAAGGAAACTGCGTCTGGTTGCGCGTCGCCCAGTTCGACACCCGGAGGCCGTCTTAGCAGGCGGTCGACCGTAGACCGAAAGCCTGGACAGGGCCTTTCCGAAGAGGCGCACGTTTCGAAGCAACAGGGGCTGTCGGCATCGACTCCTCTGCAGAAGAGGTCGGTCAGTTCGGTGTCCTGGAGCCATGACGCAGCCGAGAGCGACGGGGAAACGCCGGGGGGACGGGAGTGCGCGGTCTCTGTCCAGGAAACGGAACTCGAAGCCGGTCGCCTCGCGCAGTCTTAGCTCTCTGAAGTTTGGCGGAGAAGGGAGCTATTGGGCCCTCGACACAAGTTCTGCGCATCGTCGGACTAGTTCTCCGGGGTCATCTCAGTCTGGCAGTCCGAAGAAGGCGTCCCGTCGGAGTGCCAGCGTCGTCGAGGAGGAGGGAAGTCCGGCACGCCGCCAGAGGGAACTCGACACCAAACGAGGATCCTCCGGACACGGAGCGAAAACGCCACGAACCGTAAGCCCAAAGAACGTTGGCATCGGCCAAAGCTCTCCCGATCGCAGCTCGAGGAGTCTTCAAGCTGCCAGCCCAGGGGCGGCCTCTCGTCGGAGCACGAGCCAAGTTGACGAAGCGTCTTCCAGCTATCTAAAGGACGCTGCCGACAGTCCGGTGGTCGCCCCCGGCAAAGTACAAGTGCGGCCAAGAAACGCAAAGGTTCTCGGTCACCCGACCAGAAGAGGGCTGGCGCCAACCACGACTCTCCCGTACGTTACTCGCGGGCTGAAAGTTCAGAGGCAGCCTCTCGACAAAGTGTGGGAACAGCCAAGAGAGGCGCCGGTGTAGCATCACCCAGCCGAACGAATGTCGGTACCGACCGTGGGTCTTCCGATCGGAGACTGGGGAGATCGCCAGCTGGCAACCTGGAGATATCGCGTCGAAGTGAGAGTACAATCGCCAAAGGCGATTTATCGTCCAACCGGAAAAGTGTCAGCGTTGATTACGATTCTCCCGAGCGCAGCCTGAGGAGATCGCAACATGCCAGTCCAGTGGCGGGCCCTCGTCAAAGTAGGAGCACCGCCAAGAAAGGCAGAGGTTACCTTTCACGTAGCCCAAGGAACATCAGCGTCGACGATGGCTCTCCTGTTCACGGCAAGAGATCGCAAGCTGCAAGTCCAGAGGTAGCCTCTCGACAAAGCGGAAGCACAGCCAAGAGAGGTGCCAGTGTAGCATCACCCAGCCGAGCGAATGTCAGCACCGACCGGGGGTCTTCCGATCGGAGCCTGGGGAGATCGCCAGCTGGCAACCTGGAGCAATCGCGTCGAAGTGAAAGTACGATCGCCAAAGGCGATCTGTCGCCCAGCCAGAAGAGTGTCGGCGTCGACCATGATTCTCCCGAGCGCAGCCCGAGGAAATCGCAACATGCCAGTCCAGTGGTGGCCCCTCGTCAGAGTAGGAGCACCACCAAGAAAGGCAGAGGTTACCTTTCACGTAGCCTAAGGAACGTCAGCGTCGACAATGGCTCTCCTGTTCACGGCAAGAGATCACAAGCTGCAAGTCCAGACGTAGCCTCTCGACAAAGCGGAAGCACAGCCAAGAGAGGTGCCGGTGTAGCATCACCCAGCCGAACGAATGTCAGCACCGACCGCGGGTCTTCCGATCGGAGCCTGGGGAGATCGCCAGCTGGCAACCTGGAGCAATCGCGTCGAAGTGAGGGCAATCTATCTCCCCGCCAGAAGAGTGTCAGCGTCGACCACGATTCTCCCGAGCGCAGCCTGAGGAGATCGCAACATGCCAGTCCAGTGGCGGCACCTCGTCAAAGCAGGAGCGCCGCCAAGAAAGGCAGAGGTTACCTTTCACGTAGCCTGAGGAATATCAGTATTGACAATGGCCCTCATGTTGGCGGCAAGAGATCGCAAGCCGCAAGTCCAGACGTAGCCTCTCGACAAAGTGTGAGCACACCCAATATCGGCGGAGATTCAGCATCGCACAACCGTAAGAATGTCGGTTTTCGCCGCAGTTCTCCGGGCTACAGCCCGGGTAAATGGCAGCCTGCCACTCCGGAAATAACCTCTCACCAAAGGAAGAGCATGCCCAAGAAAGGTGGAACTTCTCCCTCACCCAACCGAAGGAGCGTCAGCTTTGACGACGAATCTCCCGGACGCAGTTCGAGGAGTTTGCTACCTGCCACTCCAGAAGTTGCCTCCCATCAAAGGAGGAGCACACTCAAAAAAGGCGGAAGTTCTCTCTCACCCAGCAGAAAGGAAACCAGCATTGTCCATGGCTCTCCCGAGCTCAGCCCGGGTACATTGCAAAGCGGCAGTATGGAGGTGACTTCTCGCCGAAGTAGGAGCATCACCAAAAAAGGCAAAGATTCTGTGTCACGTAGCTCGAGGAATACTGGCGTTGGTAAAGGCTCCTTCGATCGTAATGAGAAATCACAAACTGAAAGTCCAACGGTAATCTACCAACAAAGTATGAGCACACCCAAGTTGAGCAAAGGTTCACCGTCACCCAGCCGAAAAGAATGTCAGCATTGACGACAGTTCTCCCGAACGCAGTGTCAGAAGATCGCAACCAGCCAGTCCAGAGGTAGCCTCGCGTCGAAGTGGGAGAACTCCCGAGACAGGTGAAGTTTCCCAGTCACTTAAGCAGAAGAATGTCAGCTTCGGTCGGGGCTCTTCAGACCGTGACGTGAGCTCGCAAGCCAAAAGTCCAGAGGTAGCTTCTAGACGGAGTGGGAGTGGACTCAAGACAGCCAGAGTTTCATCGTCATCGCCCAGCCAAAAGAATGTTACCCTCGACCACGGTTCTCCCGACCGCAGCCCGAGGACATCGCAGCCCGACACGTCGGAAGTAGCCTCTCGTCGTGGTAGGAGCACGCCCAAAAAGAGCGAAAGTTCTCCTTCACCCACCCGAAGGGATACCAGCATTGTCCAGAGCTCCCCGGTGCGCAGCCCGAGGACGTCGCAAAGCGGCAGTCCGGGGCCGACCTCGCGTCGAAGTAGGAGCGCTACCAAGAAGGGCGCAAGTCCTTCTTCGCTCAACGTGATGACCACGACTATTGACCAGGGTTCTCCTGGGCGTACTGTGAGGATATCTTTACCCGGCAGCGTCAAGGTACAGCTGAAACTAAGGATGAGTGCATCCAAGAAGGTAGAAAGTTCTCCATCCCCGGGACGAAATAGCACCTCTCCCGCGTCCCCGAGAAGATCGCGAGTTGGCGATCTGGAGGTCGTCACTCGTCGAAGCAAGAGCACACCCAAGGGAAGCGAAGAGTCTCCGTCACGTTCCTCGAAGAATTCATTTGGGCATCGCATGAAAAGGTTGCAAGTTGGCAGTCTAGAGGGAGACTCCAGTCAAGTTAAAAGCGCCAGCAAGGCACGAAAAGTTTCATTGTCACCCAACCAGCAGCCTGAAGACGCGGAAGCAACCTTTCGTCGGAGTATGAGTCCGTCTCAAAAGGGCAGAAATTCATCTTCAACCAGCCGAAAGGACGGCGGCATCGGCCAAGGCTCCCCTGAGCGCAGCACGAGGGGGTCGGAAGCAAGCGCTTCGGCAAAGAAAGGCCAAGGTTCCCCGTCGCCAGACCGAAAGGGCGTCGGCATCGCCCAACCCTCGTTCGTGCCTAGCACGCCGCCGGCGACGCCTGCTCGCAGAGGTAGGAGACCCGCCAAGAAAGACGTAAGCGTTGCATCTCGCAGCACGAGAAGCGCGAGGACTGCAGGAATTTCTGCGAGCCCAGCGTCGCCAACAAAAAATGCGCGCGGAAAGTCCCGAGCGGCCGCGCCGAAAGCGGAGCCCAGCCCATCTGTCGACAAGGCGGGTTCTCCGGCACCCAGCCCTAAAGCCAGGAGAGGCCGGCCGCCGCTCAAGCGTCCCGCCGTACAAAAAGAGTCCACTTCCCCCGGTAGCCCGAAGGCTGCAAAGGTGACCAGGGACTCTCCAGCTCTAAGTGCCAGGGTCGTGCGAGCGAGAAAGACGGCCGTGAAGAAGAGCCCAAGCAAGCCGTCACAACGGGCTCCGCCATCCAAGCGTCGAGGTCGGGCTGCCGCGGAGGAGAGCGTGGCGGACATGCCCCAGAACGAGACCCCGGGAAAACTATCGAGGTGCCCGAACAAAGCCCGACCAAAGGCAAGGCCATCGCGGAGGAAGGCGCCGCAACTGGAAAGACCTCGCCCGTGCGTGGTGCCAAGGCTGCGAAAAAAACCAAGAAGGCACCCGCGACCAGCAAGAAACTCCGGGCCGCACGATCTGCCGAGGACGGCCCGGGTGAAGGGACGCGGGAGAAAGCGGCGCGGTCGAGGAGGCATCCGGCTCCGTTCCCGCACGAGGCAGGCGCAGGGCTGCTGTGGCTGCTGCGGCTGCCATGGGCGTCCTGACGCCGGTGACCAGGGGACGCGGAAAGCGCCAGGCAGCTGCGGGTAAGGGACTGCATTGTTTTAGAGCGCAGCTCTTGGGCGCCCGTTTCCGGCTTGAGTGGCGTCGCCATCACCGTCAGCGTAACTGCGCGTTGCATAATGGGACATTTCCCATAATGACGTCCACGAAGGTCACTGCGTGAAGAGCCTTGACGAAGTTCACGAGGGTCACAAGTGATGTCACAAGGGTCACGAGCGACGTCACGAGGATCACGAGTGACGTCACCAGGGAGGGGGAGGAGAAACATGATACCCTCCTCTCCATACCCTCCCGTCCTCCTCCTCAAGAGCTGCGCTCTAATTCGGCATTACAGGGAATTGTAAACGTCTTTAATTTTTCTGATGCCGTGTTTTGCCGCATCAACTTTTATGTGTGGCAATTCGCCTTTCTTTGTAGACGAGGGAGGAGGGACTCCGAGCCGCCGTGTCAAGAGGTCGACTGTCGAGGAGCCAGAGGAGGTATGACGTTTTACCGTTCATTCTTTGTCCTTCTCCTTTTCAGTGCCGGGCTTTTTTCCTCGTGTGCTTTGGAAGAACATGTGTTCGTAAAAGACAGACTATTTTAGGGGCAGAAAGTTCATTGGCGTCCGTGTGACATATTTCTCGTATTGTGCAGTTTGAGACACGGTACTATGCAGTGTCGCCTTGACCTCGCACCCCAAGGTCACTTTATGAATGGCCTTCCTCGAATTTTGTTTATTTGAAACTGTAACTTCCTTGTTATTATGGGTGTCGAAAACAGGATTCCTTAGTAATTTCTATATCTCGATGTTCCCCACGAAGCGCTACGTTGAATGGCTGAGATTTGCCATTTTGTAACAATGGAAGAATGTGCAGATACAGAAATTGCCTAAACGAAAAAATGTACATTAAAAATATTAAAGTGACATAAAATGGTAAAACATTGTTTTCATCGCTTGCTCGTACATGCCGCTACACGTAACAACAAAAAAAAAAAAAATTCATCTTAGTTGGGAGGGACAGGGAGCAAACTGAAACTGCACGGGAACATGTCTAGTACACTCGGATGTGTCACAAAAAAGATTAATGATCCATTTCATTCATTTTTTTCCAGGTGCCGGTAAAGAGAAGGCGTGGGAAAAGAGTGTGATTGAAATCACACGCTGTTCGAATTGTGTTGTCGCATTTAAGATTTGATAGACTGGTTCTTGATTATGACCAATAAAAACATCATCATTGCCATTTCATTACGTCCCATCCCTTTATTTAAGGCTTTTAGTATTTCACAAGCTTGTCTAAAAACAATATTTTATTGGAGTTCATAATGTTGTCACAAATTATAAGGTGTTAACAGCATGCGAATGAATTGCAGTGGAGGATCTTTTCGACATTAAGATGTTCCCATTGTTCCTGGCTGATAACCTCAAGCACATGATTTGAGGTCCTCACTCCACATCAGTGGCCTAAATCCAGGAAAATATCAGAGGGGGAGGGTCACGAACTTTGCTATGGCAGCCATCTTGATTATTGAAAATATGAATTTTATTTTAAATTTTATTAAAACAAAAAGATGCACACATGTTCACATCTAGCGTTAGTATAATATCGTTTACGATTTACAGTGCTTAACGAATTAATCTCCTCGAACAACGTTCTGAACTCAAATTGTATATATATAAAAAAAAAAAACGATGAGATCTACACACCAGAAACAAGACAAATGTAGAAAAAGCAGTGTAAGAAAAAAATTAAACTTGTTCGTTTATTTTGTCTGTTTATACCTTTATTTGAGACAGAACTGTACAGAAATGTCTCAGGTGACATGGCTAAAGGCACAAGTGCCTGGCAGGGCCATGCCATCCTTTTGGCAGCAACAGTAGCAAAACAAAAACACGAGAAGTGACAATTTCACTCCAAAATAAAAATGTATACAAAACGACACAATCATCGCAAAGCAGCAGTGCGTAAACAGAAATTTTCTAGTTATTATTGCTTGTGAGTAACAAGCGTAATGGCAACCCAGGACTCTGAAATTTGGGATCGTAATAGGTCCCTAAGCTTCCCGGTTCAGAACCTTAGAGAGGGTCCGAAAACAAGGGCAATTCTTTCATGCACTGACATAACTGCCCATTAGCTGCGACAACTCCATGCGGTCTACAACGTCTTGATGTACACCTTAATCACAGTTAGCGGGAACACAGGAGCGCGTGGCTCCGGGTACTATCAGTGCGCTCTGGCGGCCAGGCGCGCAACTGCAGCGCATGCGCATTGCAGGTACGGCTTGGATTTACTCTCATCGCGCGCATCGCGTCATCGGAGCGATCGTGCGTCGTCTGCTACTCCCGTCGTCTGCTACGGCCGCGTCGTTTGCTACGCGCGGCATGTCGCGTGGAAGAAACCGCGATGTAGACAGAATTATCAGCCAAACTGATACAATGCGGATATGAATTTTGTTTGATAAAAGGGCTCATTGATATCTTTTTTTTATACTTTATTCTGTAAGAATCAACGAATGGTGGTTCTTTCCATGGATCCGATGTGCTTGATAAATAGGTGTGTCCTTGCACGGCTGTCAGAACTATTGCAGCCACCTCGTCATGGCCAGAGTTCCGGACGCGGACAGGCGGAAGATCGTCGAGCTCGCCCAAAACGGGCACTCGCAGCGGGTCATCGGGGCTCTTGTAAAGAGGCCTCTTAAGACGGTCAACCGCATCGTGCAAGCTTTCCGTTACGAAGGCAGGATTCGTGACGCGCCTCGAGGACCTCCCCCAAGAGCGACGACTGAGGACGAGGACCACTACATTGTAGCCGCTGCCGTGGATGACCCCTTCCTGTCGGCAAGAGAAATCCGCGAGCACCTGGGATTGGACGCCTCAGACGCCACAGTTCGTCGTAGGTTGAGAAGCGCCGGTTTGATTAGCGGCATGGCCGCGCAGAAGCCTTTGCTGACAGATTCAAACAAAGAGGCGAGGCTCCGTTTTGCAACTGAGCACGCGTCGTGGACGGCGGATGACTGGGGCCGGGTCGTCTTCTCAGACGAGTCGACGTTTACGACGAGACAGGACCAACGTGTGCGCGTGTGGCGAGTTCGCGGCGCACGGTAAGACTTTCTTTAATACGCCCGCTTTTATACATCCAGCAAATCGTTTTCGTTGCGGTAACTTTGTCTTGTTAGTTTGCGGTCTTGCTACGCACTCGTTGTTTCCGTTCAGCAAAACAATGTAATTTCTCAACTCTTCAAGTTATACAGTGCTGCTTGAAATAAATCTTTTGCCAGTCACTCCTATCAACATTTTTTTTTCTATAATACTGCGTCCTCATCCGCCTAGCATTGACGTTCTTTTTTCATTGCTCCTTTTTTTCTGTTCCTCGTCTGTGTGCACTGCTAGACAGTGTGACAGTGCGCATTTCTCAACTAAAGTCGGTCTTCTCCTGCAGTAAAGATCCGGCCTACGTTCAGCGCGTCGCTAACAGCGGGAGGACGTGTGTCAACGTTTGGGGCGCAGTCTCCAAGCATGGTCTCGGTCCGCTGCACCGCATCGCTGGAAGGCTGACGTCCGCCAGCTATTGTGACATCGTGGACACCGTCCTGCTACCTTTCGTCCAGGGTGGTCTTTTTCCCGACCACAACTTCTTGTTTCAACAGGATCTTGCGCCCGTGCACACTGCTCGCGTGGTGAAGAACCACTTGCAGCAATGTGGAATAGAGGAGCTGGCGTGGGTTCCAAAGGGCGCAGACATGAACATAATTGAGAACGTGTGGGGCCGGATAAAAGTGGCCATGGTTCGGAAGCCAATTTATTCGGCCACCGAAGACCAACTATGGGCCGCTGTTCTCGCAGAATGGGAACGCTTGAAGGCAGATACAACTTTTGTGTCTAGCCTATATGAGTCACTGCCTTCAAGGATGGCAGCTGTCATCGAGTTAAACGGGGAAATGACTCGTTATTGAGCTTGTTTTGATTGATTCGTTCTTTTTGTTTAACTGCGCAGGCAGCAGTTCTTTACTGATTTATTTTTACTTAAATGAGCTTGTTTTGATTGATTCGTTCTTTTTGTTTAACTGCGCAGGCAGCAGTTCTTTAGTGATTTCGTTTTACTTAAAAAATAAAGTCTACATTCTTAACCGGCACTCCTCGCGTAGCCTCATCATTACAAAAATTCGGCTGCACCGAGTCATTATGTTCCGCTATGTGCAAAAAAAACGGCGACGTCTGTTCTCCGCTGCCCAAAGCGCACATTAAGGTGTCAAAGGGCCGAAGGTTACGAAAGCAATAGAACACGGGTTACAAAAGCAATCGGCCATGGCCTACAGAAGAAAATTACAAGTTAGAAAAGCAAATGGCCACGAGTCAGAAAAGCATTTATCGAAGGTTGGGCCGTGTTAATAATGTAGAGGCTTCGGCCGACACTCCATGTTGTGGTAACAGGTCTAGCTGGCACTAAACTGCATGGGATTCAGATTCAACGATGCTGGCGCTGATTGACACAAGAGAAAAAAATTGCTTCTTTGCTTTAACACATATGGCAACTAAACAAGGGTCAGCAGATGTTCATACTGCTGGAGGCTTTTATTTTACCTCAGTTCATCGCCCTGTGAATATACTGATCTTTTCGCAAGCACCGGCACCCCGCGCGTAGCAGACGACGGGAGTAGCAGACGACGCACGATTGCTCCGATGACGCGATGCGCCCGATGAAGATATATCCTCGCCGTACGCGTAATACGCATGCGCTGCAGTTGCGCGCCGGGCCACCAGAGCGCTCTGATAGTACCCGGAGCCACGCGCTCCTGCGTTCCCGCTAACTGTGATTAAGGTATGTGCCAATGCCATGCAGCTGAGGCGTGTCCCCCCATGGTACCCGCAGCCTAGTCTTTAACCTTTTCAGGGCATTGAACGATCGTTCTGCCTCACAGGAAGAGACTGGCATTGCCAGGGTGACCCTGAGGACACTCTCCACATCTTTGAAGTACTGGGGTGTCGACTCGTGCATGTTCCGAATTGCCGCTGCCACATCGTCGATAGATCTTAGATCAAAGTGCTCTTCGTGCAACAGGCGCACGCGAGACATGACTTTATTGTAATTAATGTCTTTGTATCGTCGGGTTACGTCCACATCTGCTTCAGATTGCGTGTTCAAAAGAACACTTTCTAGCGCCTTATATGTCGCGGTTCCTTCGGAGTCGGGATTAAAGCGTCTCTCACTGCCCGACAGTGCTGTATCAACTATTGAAAAAAATATGTGCCGAAAATGGGCCCTCGCTCAACTAGAAGGTCACTGGTGCTCCCTTTCTCGTACCTGGTGGAAAGCCGTCTGGATCTCAGTGGTTCCGCTGCATGTACACTGCCATCCTCAGCAGCTTTGGCGACCTGTTCAAGCAGTTCATCAAACATTTCTTCAGAACGCAGACGGCGCAAGTCGCGCTTGGCGTGGCAGACTTCACCACCTGGAGCATTCCCTGAACTGTCGACGAACACTCTTGTAGGTATGTGTCTAGGTCCTCAAGTACTGAGAACACTCTCAAAGCATTTCCTAACAGAAGGCGCGTGTTTCCCGATGATATGGTGTGTAGGATACCACCAATCTTAGCAGACTGCTCGGACGGTGCTTCTTTTATCATTTCTTCTAGGGCAGCAATTATGGCCTCTTGCTCGTCCAGCACGGCAGATATCGCTGGTCTTCTGCATAAGAAAGCGCGTTTTGGCATAGGAATTTGATGTTTTTGCCCAGCTTTCTTTTGCAAAAAAATCTTCTTGAACTTCCCAGAACGTGCTGAGAGCGCGCCCAATCCCCTGGCAGCCATGAGCACATGATAACACCACCTCTCAGGTGTATATATAGAGAAAGGGAAACATACATTACGGGTATGAGCCTTTGGTTAATAGACGTCTGTAATTTAGTTAGTGGACTAAAAAAGAAACAGTTTTATATTTTATCTAGCCTCGCCTCGCATCGCCTCCCCCCCCCCCGAGCCATTGGGACACCCCCCCTTTATTAGAATCCTGGGGAAACCCCTGAGTGGCAAAGAATGTGTAGACGCATGAGGTCACCACTCTTCCATCACGAACGTGTCTGGTGCAGAGTCGCAAAACTGGCTTGGCTCGCGCAAAGTCATCGCGCACCGGCGGAAAAAACCAGGGCGGAAAGTGCGGGAGCACTCGAGAAATACCTGTACCCGGGCACGCCGAGCCAACGCCACCTAGTCTACGCCAAACCCAGCGCAACACGACGCTGGCTTGCGCCGACCACGGCCGGACTGCGCCGAGACAGCAAGAGAAGGCGCCAGACGAAGAAGAAAGATATCACACGAAGGTCTTACACGAAGGGAGTCGCGGGGAGGGGGTAAACGTGTTGGGTAATTTGGGTAAACTCTCAACGTGTCGTCTCCCTCACCCCGGACTCGCACCCATGGCTGTCCACCCGTGCACGGCACGGCACCACGCGCCGAGGGGGAAGTGCCGAGAGGAGGTGCTGGCGAAAGGCTTCTGCTCAGCAAGCTCCCTCGCTCTCTGACCCCGCCGTAAGTTCTAGAAGCGCGTCGCTCGCCGTCGGGAGGCGGTCACAATGTAGTGTTCTGGCAAGTGAATTCGTAATGTTGTGACGGCGACGGCGTTTCCCTGTTGCCACAGCGTGCCATGACTGGAGACCGTCGAGCTTCCGGAAATCTGCGTGGACGGACTGGCTTCAGCGCCGCAGTGTACCGTATGCCAACGATTGTTTGATTGCATTACTTTCCATTTTAAGGCGTGCGGTTTAGAGGCTCGTTTTAGCGACAACATCTTACCGATGGTTGAAAAAACCCCGAGACTGCGGGTAAACGACACAACACTAAAAAGTCTCTAGAGACTTTTTAGTGTTGTGTCGTTTACCCGCAGTCTCGGGTTTTTTCAACCATGTGCAATGTACACCAGCTCGTTTGCGCCCTTACATTTTGTTCATTAATCTTACCGAATTGCCTCGAAACTCTGTTTAGAGAAAATGGCGGCCGCCGGCATGCTGTTGCTTGCCGAATCGTTAGCGGTGAACCCTTGGCGGTGCACGCTCGAGCTTGATATTATATCATAATTTCCCGGAGCGATACCGAGGGTGACCACAAGGTCTGTTTGGAAGCCTAGCTTGCCGCCGCGTACAGACCGCATTTCTCTAAACTGAGCCTTCACGTTCTCTAAACCAGAGGTGTGCAAAGGGGGGGGTGACACTGTTTGCTGGCTAACCCTGTATTTATTATTTCATTATCGCTGCGTGACCTCGCGTCGCGGTTATGGCTTTTAGCTTTGAGGTCTCGGGGAGCGGGGGGGGGGGGGGGTGACAAAAGACCTAAGGGCCCCGGGTGCCAGATGGTCTCTCGAAGTTCTGGCAAGTGGTTTGAGACGTCAGCCGCTACAAGGTTGGAACAGTGGGCCCCACAGTGAAAGTAAATAGCAAGTGGGTTTTGCAATTTTTATAATCACTTGGCATCCACCAAACTACCCGCTCATGCTGGCAGCCCCGTCAAAGGTCTGCGCCGGGCAACCAAAGAGTGGAAGCCCAACTATAGTCAAGAAATCAACGGCTCCTGCAATTTTGGCTCCCTTTGTATTGTGCGGGGTACAGAGCCCTAGAAAAACTTCAACTGGTCTCGAGGTTCTCGTCCACATAGCGCACGCATATGCTCTCCTGCTCAACACCAGCCACATCCCGCATACCATCTACGATGATGGCGTAGTTTGTTAGAATGGCGCTGCTCGGTGTTTTTTGGACAGCCTTCCCAGGGTGATTCCACGAGAGATCGAACCAGCAGGTCCACTCAACATTTTTTATTTTAGAGCGCAGCTCTTGGGCGCCTGTTTCCGGCTTGAGCGGCGTCGGTTGTAACCGCAAGGTCATGTGACCCCACAGGTCGTGTGACCCCCACAAGTCGCCTGACTCCCCAGGTCATCTGACCCCCCAGATCATGTGACCCTCCCCCCCCCCCCCCCGAGGTCATGTGACCCTTGTGAGGGAGGAGAAAGGAGGAGTATACCCTCCCCTGAGTACCCTTCCTCCTCCTCCTCAAGAGCTGCGCTCCAATTCGGCATTGCAGGAAGTTGTAAACGGCTTTCATTTTTTTTTTTATATGTGATGTACACAAATAAATTGCATGAAGTTGGATCTTTTTGTCTCGAAAACTTGTTTTCACTACGAGGAAAAATATGCTTCAAGATTTCGCGTTGACCTTTCTTCCCCCACGGACTGCATTAGTTGCCAACCTTGCGGTCCTGTGGAAGGTAGGCAAAGAGTGGTACACCAAAAATGTTTCCTCTTGTAACACACCAAAGTGTAAGTCAACTCCATGCAATTATGTGCTTTATGAATTTAAAAATTATATAAAAAATTCATAACTTCATATTACGTGCAACAAATACACTAACTTTCAGGCCTTCTACCTCAATGTGTATTGCATTAGCGAGTGTGAAAACTTCACATAATATAGGCCAGGGCATCTAAATTATCGCTGCAAAATATGAACTGCCGATAAAAATAACACTATAGAAAAAAATTATTTTGAAAAACACATTTAAAAAAAATACCCATATTGAAAAAAAAAAAACGGTCTCGATTTTATTAAAATTTTGGGGTACAACTCTCCTTAAGTCGGGCAAAAAGAATGTACAAAAACATGTTGCACCATCTGTTTGGTACAAAAGTTCTAAGCGGTCAAAGTGGCGAGTGTCTTGACTCCGGCATTTTTCGCTTCACCCTGCTGCTAATATCTCTTTCTTTTTATAAAGTGACATTTTTTTGCCACAAATAAGAAATTTATGTACTGTAGTTCGCGGTAATAAAAAATATCTCCAGATTTTTTTTCCTTGTGGTTGTTTACGGGCACTCATGAAAGTTTACGCTCCTTGATCGCTCTTGCACTTCGCATGTCTCGTTTATTAAAACTATTGGGAATAAAAAAAAACGATGCCTCGGGTACAAGGCTACGGGCGCTTTGTAGCGGCGAAGCCAAGGAGGAGGTTTACGTCTGCCACGCGGTATACGTATTTCACGGTCGCTGTCGCTGTCGGAAGCTGGTAAGATATTTGAGCTCACGTTTGACCGTGGGGCAAACGTGCACATCCCCTTGGCTCCGCCATAACATAAGCGCCCTGTACCGTTGTACCCGAGGCTTCATGCCTTTATTCTCTACAGTTCTAATAAACGAGATTCGAGCAGTCTTCAGCATAACTCCGGCAGAAACGTTGTCCATGCACTTGTTTCCTTACGTCAAAAAACGTTACAACGAGCTAAGTATGACGGCTCGTCAACGCTTCCCCTTGAAGAATATTTGGAGAATCCACAACTCAGCGTATCAGGGCGGATCACTGCGACAGTTGAGCTAGACTTTTATTGGAATGCGCGGTGGCAGAGTTGGTGTCGGCGCGTCAGTGATGTCATCTAAACAGTACGACTTCGTGCGTATTCGCATCGAAAAAATAATTTAAAGTTTCAGAGTCCAATTAGTGGCAGAGCGTCCTCCTTGGAAATGCTGAAAAACCGAAACTCAAGATACTTGACGCTACCAAGATGGCCGCGTGCACAGTGCTGCCAGACCAGAAGACCGTGCAACGACGAGATCGTCTTGACGCTCGGATGCTCCTCCACTGTATGCCAACATCCCCAGAAATTTGGGACACTGTACCTGCAGTAAAAAACCTGTTTTAAAAATAGTGAGCTCTAGAGGAATGTGTAATCGGAATACTAGAAACACAGTAATTTATACACACCTACATTCTCCTCCCTCAAACATTGCCCTGAATGGCTTTTGTTAGGCACTGGGGCTTCCCAATCCCAGCTCCAGAACGGACATTCACCAGAGACGGTCCATACAAACGGATTGACCCCATTTACTTCTGCTCTGCATTTTTTTTTTTTAAGATGCTAATTTTTATTTTTGTTATTCTAGGGAAAAAAAGTGTGCCGAGGAGGAGGAGACTTGTCGAAGAATAGTAGCGGCTAGAAGTAATTTTATTACTTGAAGAAGTAATCAGATTACTTCAGCGATTACTTCCTATTAAATGTATTCGAATGATTACAAAATTACTTCAAAAAGTAATCGATTACAAGTAATTAGATTACTTGTAATGCGTATGGCACAAGTCTGAAGACCGAGGACCTCTCTGCACCAGTGCCGCACGAACACGGGAGGGGTGGAGTTGTCAAGAAGTTGTGCGCTTCAAGGTACTTGTACGCTTTCAGTTCATCCCGTGTCAGGTTGGTTGCTGAGCAAAAAAGGTACTCCTTAATGTCAGTATACTCGTTCGGAAACCGCTTGCTGTCACGAACTAACAATAAGAACACATTTACGAATAGTCTAGCGTTGTGTTCGACGTAACCCTTGCTCGAGCGCTCGAGAACAATCCCCCACTTCTTACCAATCATGTTGTGGACGTTCTGGGTCGTGCCACGGCACCGCTTTACTTAAAGAGGGGCCTGCAACTTTTTGACTGGTTTTTAATTTGTACCAAGCCTATGAGCGCACTGAACGTAGTAACTTAATGAAAACTTTTCTTTTCTCGAATTTCGCGTTTATTTTGAAAAGTTATAGGCAAATTAAAATTACAAAAACAAGCAAAAAGTAACCTCCTTCATGACGTCGTAGGTCCTGGCTTGAGTGGCCGTGAACTAGAGGAGGGGTAGTGAGCTCATCGAGCGCTCACGGCGTGCTGCACTCCGTGTCGACGGCTCGAGAGGGCGCCACTAAAGCATGTGTTGGATAGGCTGTATGGAAGCGGGCGGCCAGGGCGGCTCACATTGCATTTGCTGCGCGATTAAAGACTAATTCGGCATAACACTTCATTGGCCTCAAACGACCGCAAACACGGGGTAAAGATCAGTTCAGAACGGGAGCCACTTCGCGCTGCCATACCGCCAAATGGGCAAATCGCCAGCAAGGCCCGCGCCGAAGGCCTTCGGAACGCTCGGAACCGGTCGGATCCTCGAGCCGGTATACGACCGCAGCGCCGCCGCGTACATCCGGCACCTTTCTACGCTCGCCGTTCGTCGGTGCCTCATCCCACTAGCCCTTTCTAGTATGCGCCGTTTTTCCGCCGCTTGGTGGCGGGTATGTCGACGGGTCATTTCTTGTTTCCGTACTTTATAAACTGCATTTGTTTCTTTTCTGATCTAAAATACTGAACAAAAACGACTTTCATACATAATTGAAACGGTTCGCGACACTTATATTTTGTATCTCGACTGAAAAAAAAGCTTTTAGCGGCTCTGACCAGTAGTAAGGCCAGGACCTAAGACGTCACATATCGCGCGCTTTCGGCAACGCGGGTCACGCCCCGTAGGTGGAGGAGGTTTCCGCGTCGTCCGGTTAAAATATGACGCACTGATATTTAGTTACTCTCTCCGTGCCCGCTGGCTTGCCCGAACCCCAAGAGACGTGGAAACCGCAAAAAAGGCAGACGCTTAAATATGATTGCAGGGCCCCTTTAAAGGGGCGCGCGATCATGAATGGCGTCTGCCTTTTGCGGTTTCCGTCTCTTTGGGGTTCGGGCAAGCCAGCGGGCACGGAGAGAGTCACTAAATATCAGTGCGTCATATTTTAACCGGACGACGCGGAAACCTCCTCCACCGACGGGGGCGACCCGCGGTACCGAAAGCGCGCGTAATGTGACGTCTTAGGTCCTGGGCTTACTACTGGTCAGAGCCGCTAAAAGCTTCTTTTTAGTCGAAATACAAAATATAAGTGGCGCGAACCGTTTCAATTATTTATAAAAGTAGTTTTTGTTCAGTATTTGAGATCAGAAAGAAACAAATGCAGTTTATAAAGTACGGAAACAAGAAATGATCCGTCGACATACCCGCCACCAATCGGTGAAAAGGCGGCGCCTACTAGAAAGGAGTAGTGGGATCAGGCGCCGACACGGAAAGGTCCCGGATGCATGCGGCGGCGCTGCGGCCGTAGGGACCGAAGGACCCGGCCGGCTCTGAGCGTTCCCAAGGCCTTCGGTGAGCAGCTTTGTCTTGGCGGTTTGGCTGTTTCGCGGTATGGCAGCGCGAAGTGGCTCCCATTCTGAACTGATCTTTACCCCGTGTTTGCTGTCGTTTGTGGCCAATGAAGTGTCATGCCGAATTTGTGCTTAATCGCGCAGCAAATGCAATGAGAGCCGCTCTAGCTGCCCGCTACATACAGCCTATCCAGAACACGCTTTAGTGGCGCTCCTCGCGCCGTCGACACGGGAGTACGGCAGCCGTGAGCGCTCGCCTCAGCGTCACCACCCCTCGTCTAGTTCACGGCCACCCAAGCAACCAGAGACGTCATGAAGGAGGTTATTTTTTGCTTGTTTTTGTAATTTTAATTTGCCTATAACTTCTAAAATAAATCGAAATTCGAGAAAAGAAAAGTGTCATTAAGTTACTACGTTCAGTGCGCTCAGGTTTGGTGCAAATTAAAAAATTAGTAAAAAAGCCATTGCAGGGCCAACCTTTAAACATAAGTTCCACTCAGCTCCATTCTACTCCTATTAAGTTATTGTTCTACAGAACAATCGTGCGTTCACAACTAGAATATGCTTAATCGATTTGGGACCCTGGCGTCGGAATTCTTGTTAAAGGGGCACTGACACTCCAAGGGACGTATTTTTTTTTATTGTCTAAAACGATGCAAGTTGTAGTCATAGACTAGCAAAAAAAAAAAAAAACGCACCGCGAAAATATATTTACTTACGCGCGCGTGCGCCTTTACTTTTGGCGCTCTCCTCTGCCGCTCCTCGCGTCCTCGCTTCTTTTGATGGCCGAGGCCACTGATCGGCAATGACAATTGCTGGATCGCGTTTGCCCGCTCCGCCGAATGCGGTCACCGGCGGCCATCTTTAGGTGAGTTATATCACCTCTAGCCAATGTACAGCTGCTGAAGCCACCTGGCAGCCGCCAGCATCCATCCATGTCGGATGAGCGTTTTGGCAGTTGGCGAGGCACGGATTTGTGGTGGCGGGCTGCCATCAAAATAGCGTGGGTGATTATTCCGTGATTGATTGGGGGTGTTTGACGAAACATGTTTTTGAAACCCGGCGTGAGGCGGTAGCCTTCCCGGTCTTTGAGGGCCCGGTAAGGAGTTCCCCGAGATCAGCACAGCACCGGGAGACAGCAGCTGCAGCACGCATCAAAGTCGCGTCAGCAGAAGAAGCGTCGAAAGCTAGAGCGCCGCTACGCGATCTGCTTTCCAGTGCGACTGCGCTGCTTTGCCCCGGTGCTGCCCTTGCGTCAGAACTTTCGCCGGATCCTCAAGAGACAGACCTGCCGTTCACGCCGGTTTCAGGGGTCTGCTTCGTCCAACAGCTTCAATCAGGACGAAATATCACCGCACGGTGCAGTTGTACTGAATCCACGGCTTTTTATGGCAGTAGCCTGCCGCCATTGCGCTTGTCCGCCACTGCTTACAATGATGGCTGAGAGATGATATAACTCTACCTAAGATGGCCGCCAGTGACCGCATTTCCGGTCCATAGGCGGAGCTGGCCAAACGCGATCCAGCAAATAGACATAGAGATCAGTGGCCGAGGCTACATCCACGCGCGGGGACGTAGCCACGTCGGGAGGAGATAAGGCTCCATCCACGCAAAAGGTCACGTGACTTATAATATAACGACAGAATTTGTTTTTATGTACATATTATGCTTTCTCATGAGTAAATATAGGATATAAAAATAAAGAGGTTAGATTTTATTGATGTAATAAAGTTAATATGTCACGTGACCTTACAAATTTTTAGACAATTCTTTTTTACTGTTTTCTAAGACTAATAGCAAATATCAGGCGTCATAAAAATAGTATCAATAGATATCCTTATAGTTATGTTGTCCAGGAGTCACACACACGTGTGGGCGGCGTGCGTGCCATTCGTGCGTCTCTGCCGTGCGTGTGGGCGTGCAGCAATGTGGTGCGGGTGCGGCCTCCGGGGCCTTCACCCATGTGTGCATCGCTGCCGAGGCGAGGCAGTGAGGCTTCGTTGTATGTGTGGTTGCACAGTGGTTGGCTTGGTTCGAGGCGTTTTAGCGCGAACTTATGTGCATCAAAGGGGACAAGTGCGAGCCCACCGCTCCATGCGTTGTTGATTTGCGCGCACGCTCGCAATCTCACAAAGATTGCGAGAGAAGGGAAAACATCCATTATATAGGCCCAGTAAGAACAAATATACTGAGAGCATTCAATCGAGGGAACTGTGTAAAAGATTCCAGTAACAGTTTATTCCATGACAAAGAAAACAGTAGCCGATGCAAAGATGCTACTCGTCCACGAGATCAGCGATGAACACGAAGCCCTTCTTGCGGCAGAACTCCTGCAGGAGCCAGTTCACGTCTCTGTGCCGATCATTCACCGCCTGGATCTCGGCACTCTGACTACGGGGACACTTCAATGAAGAGAACCTGCATGTTCTCCCGCCTCGGAAGGACGGAAGAAAAGGCGATCTGCATCGTCGGATTGCGCTCCAAGATCTGAGCGGCCAGCCGACGGTACTTGTCAATGTACGCGCTGGCACAAACGCTGGTGTTGTTTGTGCCTACGTGCAAAATGACAGCATCAAAATCGAGCAGGAAGCCTCGGTCCTAATGCCACTAAACGCCCGCACTTCGACAGCCACACGGTTATTCGATGGGAAATACTGGGACAAGTATTTCACCATCGAACCCCGGCAACCAAGACTCGAGGCGTGTCAGAAGCGCGACCGTGCTCACAAAGGGCCAAACTCCTTAACCAAAAAAACAAGAAAAAAAAAATAGAGAAGACGGAAGGAGAACTGCCTCCGTCTACGCAGGAAGTGACGTAGTACGCCGGAAGTGACGAAGTGCGTGGATGGAGCCCTATCTCCTCCCGATCTGGCTACATCCCCGCGCGTGGATGTGAGCCTCCCCTTTTTTGATTCGTGACGTCAAAAATCATGAAATTTAGAAGCTTTGTAGGCGACATTTCTATAACATTTAATAACGGCAATCGTAAAACATGTTTTTTAACGCAATTGCGAACGCACTACGGCCCTTCTTTTTGAAATACCAAAAATCGGAGTCCGGTGCGATGTCATCTCCTAGATTTGTATCCTCCCTTGGAAAACATGCTGCCTGGGCAGGCGACACCGCTCAAAACCGATTTTTTTCGGTGCCTCCGGCGCCCTCAACTTCCTCTCCTTTCCTCCTCGCTTTGGGTCGCGATGGCAACAGCACGGAGTCGTGAAAGAAAGTGGACTCTCAGGACTCCGCAATATTTGACGTCAACGCACCGGCGCGGATCTCGCGGGAACTTCGAATTCGGCATTTGGAAATTGTTTTTTTACTTCACAAATACTGAATTCCCAAGTTTCGAATTTTGAAGGTAATGTCTGGGCATCGTTTTCAATCGTTTCGGATAATAAAAAAAAAATGATTTTGATGTGTCAGTGCCCCTTTAACCAGCTGGAAATGATTAAAAAAACTCATCTCGATTTATATACTCTAACTACCGACGAGCAGCTAGTGTGTCCTCAATGAAATCTAACCTAGGTCTTTCATCACTAGCATCACGACGCAAAAATGCACAACTTTGCGTATTTCATAAAATTGTTCATCACACCGCTTTACGTGATGAACTGTTATTACCACCTTCTTATAGATCGTTACGGGTGGATCACCTTCATAAAGCAGGGGTAATTTCATGCAATACAAATCCCTTTCTTTATTCTTTCACCCACGCACATCTAATGACTGGAACCGCCTTCCCTCTTTAATAGCCACTATTAGTAATTTCGATTTGTTTCAGCTTTCTTTACTACTGAATGATTTCATGTATAATAGTAGTAGTATAAGTCAGATATTTTTATAGATTTTGTTGTATATATGTGTGTGCGTAGGATAGTGGACTGGATATTTTTGAAGCGATTGAGCCGTTTGTATCCATCGCTTTTTGTAATTTCCTTTGTATTGCTTCCCCAATTTTCATCTCATGATTACTTCTTGTTATTTGCTCTACCACTCCCCTCTATAATAATTATGCCTTGAGGGTATGTATATATATATATATATATATATATACATAAAAAGAATCACCGATAAATTACATAAAAAGCTCACCTTAACAATGTATTTTGTGGCATCGTCCGAAGTAAATCGCTTGGAGCTTGGCAGAAAGAAGAGCTCAGCGAACTTTGTCGCTTTTGCGGCATCTTCAGAGTTCAGTTGGAAGTCACAGGCACAATAAGCCAAAAAGGTTGCTCGGCTGGTTACTATCAGTGTTGGGTAAAGTACATCTAAAAGGTACTTCAAGTAAAGTACAAAGTAAAGTAGACGTGATGTACTTCAAGTAAAGTAGTAAGTACACTGGGTGCAATGTACTTGAAGTAAAGTACTATAAATACAATGTACTTTCAAAGTAAAGTACAAGTATTTTAACACAATCGTTCATGATGCCCTTTAATTCCACTATACAGTGATTTTTTAACTGGTATGCATTGCCCAGGGGTAATCAGGGCTGCATGACCTATTTTCAAGAACAGCGGCGAATATTTGATAAAGTGGCCACAGAGTACTTATTTTCAGGAATTGAGCCAAATTCCTGAAAATCACTGTATAGTGATTTTCTTGCACTGGATTGTTGCACCCAAGGGAGTTAAATGTACTAGGAGAGAGCATGACGTCAGCCCTGTAGCTTCCGCAAGCAATCCTCTCATAGAGAAGTGTCCTCTCCTTAATGAAAAAACAACAAAAAACAGTGAGTGTGCAAGCGAGCTGGTGATAATTAATCATAATGTGACACCTGAGATTGGGGTGCGAAAAAATTAAGGAACTTTCAAGTCGAAGGAAAAGACAAAAGAGAATGTCTCAAAACATTCTGACGTTCTCCTCTGTTGTCTTTTTCTTCGACTCGAAAGTTTAATTTTTCCGCACCACAGTCTCAGGTGCTACATTATGATTAATTTTGCTCGCCTAATATTTTAAACCTCCTCGCTCGCGCTGACCGACCGAGAAGTAGCGAGAGTTCAAAAAGCTACGGGAAAGCCGCCCCCAGAACAAACGGAGCGATGCGTCGTCTACTCACGTTTCTGGTAAGAGTAGAATATCCCTCCCAGTATTTCTTTGGAGTTAACAAAGCATCATTTCGTGATACTAATTTAACAAAACTAAATTTGGGGAATGTACTTTGAAGTCGGGAATTGTACTTTCCTCGAAAAGTACCAGAAAAAAATACTTTAAGTAAAGTACAAGTACATACTCAGAGAATGTACTTCAAGTAAGGTACAAGTTTCCTAAACCTACTTGAAGTAGTACTTTAAGTACAATGTACTTCAAGTACTTCCCAACACTGGTTACTATGCATTGTTGGCGGCACTTCCGTGGATGCGTGCAGGTGCCAAACGATCGATGAGGGTGAACGATGATTGTTCAAGCAGGAGGATAGGCGTCTTTGTATGAACGTTCGTGCTCAGAAGTTCGTCACAAACGTGTAAGTAAACAAACTGTAGGGCCAACTTGTTTGATATGACCTGATTAAAACGGTAGACCGAAACTTGAAATAGCACGGATGAATCCAAAGGCAGGGAAAGACGATCATCCCGTGCGCCTCTCCTTGCAGCGGAAGCAGACGGAAGGGCGAACTATTGAGTACCACACTGTGGGTCGTCTGCACAGCTAAAATAAAGAATAAAAAAAACACAAAAAAACTTGGACGTTTTGGAGCATTTAGAAGAAGCGAGGGTGGGACGGCTGCATGGCATTTGGAAAGCCTCTTTGCAGGCAAACACCCGCCGCCGGAGATAGTAGTGAATCCTCTTCGAGCCAGACCTTAGGGCGCCTTCGTTTTTTGTCGCGAGTGCGTACGACTCCAGCCGCGTACCATGCTCCGGTTCCATCGGCGTCCCCAGAGCCGGAAAGGCTCGGCAAACGAGGAACGACATTTTACTACCTCACGTGGCCTTGTTCATTCATTCCACTATCCATACACGCTGGGCTCAGTTCAAGTGCCGATTTTAGGAGGATGGGGATTATCCTCTCCTCTGTCGCCGCCTTTCCGGACCTCACAGCGGAACTGCCGACTCGAAGGTGGATTGCGACTAATCTGTCTCCCAAAAGAAGGCGGCTCTGAAAGAATAAGCTAAGAGGATTCAGAAAGGAAACTGGGAGTGTGAAACTTAGAAGGGAGGAATAAGAAAGAGGGAGGAGGGGGGGGGGGGGTACGAGCGAACGAGAAAGTGAAAAGGCGACGAGGAACAGAAATTGGGGAGAAACGCCGACAAAAAAGTGAGGCCACCCGGCAGGGGCCGTACCCAGGGGGAGGGTTTCGGGGTTCGAACCCCCCCCCCCCCCCGAAATATATTCGAGCACCCCCCCCCCCCCCCTTTCACTGTCGGCTGGGGAAGGGAGGAGCGATGGGGCGCATTTCGAAAGAGGCCCGGGGTGGCCTCGATTTCGCTAAAGTCACTGGATCGGGAGACCCAGTGGGGGACCCGCTGGAGTTCCAGCGATGCTGTTAGGGTGCACGTGTGCCTGTATATACAACGCAGCACTCCTTACTATTACTGCTAACCAGAGGCGCGTGAATTCCAGCGCGTCTTCGCCGCGCCCCGAAAACCGCAACGCACCCGGCCACGACCGGTCTTTTCGGAACCACTCCGATAGCGCCCTCCTGTTTTCCCCTCTCATCCAAGTGCCTGGGTGCCATCCCCCTCGGCAGAAGATCCCCGGGCGCCTCGCTTCCCCATCCTCATACCACGCTCCGTTCCACCGCACAGTGGACCGTAGCGGATGCTAGAGACCGTCTTCGCCAATCGAGGGCTGAGAGAGAATCACATGACCTTGAGCTTCGCATAGCACACCACAGAGGGTAAGGTGACACTCAGAGCTGGATTGGCTGGGATGGCTCGTAGCGCCCTCTGCGGTCCATTATAAGGTGACACAGAGGAAATGTTCGCTCGAGCAATAAACACGTACGTTTGAGGGAAGCTCGTATCGGTTCTCTGTTCGTTAGTCCAACTTCCCAGAACACCGCGAGCGTGCGACGCCTGAGGGGCTTTGGGGGCCTGCCGGGGGTATGGGGTGTTTCGCGCGGTGAAAAGAGGATGGAAAGAGAATGACGAAGATTCGTTCGAGCTGTGTCTATAGTCGCAGGGTTCCGAGTGTCACCGGACCCTGCGGAGGATGCGCAGGGCTGCGGTTAGGGAGCTGGGTCAAGTATGGCTGTATATATTTTTCTTATTCTCTTACCCCCGGTTCCCTCTCACCCAAGTCATGTTTACTGGGGCGGAGTTTGGGCAAATAAATAAATTTTGTCGTAAGCTGAAAGTAAGCTTTGAAACAATTCACTCCCGCTGTGATGGTGCATGTGAAACATTTCGTTGCTCGCCTTATTGTTAATGGGTGTATCTCAAAACGTCCCATTCGCATTTGAACCTTGCGCATTTCGTCCCATTCTCATTTGGTCCTTCTCGTTTGAACCTTCTCATAAGATCCGAATCGTGTTTTTCGCAACTGGGCCCATTCTCATTTTGCCCGTTATCTGAAAACGTCCCATTCGCATTTTGACCGTGCGCATTTCGTCCCATTCTCATTTGGTCCGCCTTGTTTGAACCTTCTCATAAGATCCAAATTGTATTTTTCGCAACTGGACCCATTCTCATTTCGCCCGTTCGCGCCACGACCGAATGGCACTAGTTCGGCATGCTTCTAACGTTGTTATGCCTTCGCGGCTTTGTTGATGAGCCTTACCTTGCTTGGGCCCCCAACATACCATCAGATATCTGTTATGTGTAGAGGTACGCACTGAGAATCGTACAATGACGCCTGCTTCCATTCCTCTAAGCAAACAAAAAAAAAAGCGATGAACATTTAATTTGGAAACTTTGTTTGAACAGAAATAGCATACATAATAGCAGTGGTTCTCAACCATTGATGTTTCGCGGACCCCTTGTAGAAAGGCGGAGATGATGGAGGACCCCGTTCGGTGTGAGGGGAATAGAAAGGTATAGGCTATCATGATAATGATTTAATAAATGAATATAACTAATTGCTAGTGTGAAGTAGACTTATCTCATTGACATACACACGAGAGTACTCACCCGAAAATTGGAACGTTTCTTCTCAACGTGAAGAAAGACAACTAATATTGCCGTGCTTGACTGATGAGACAGGGCTTCGCGGACCCCTAGAATGCCTTCGCAGACCCCCATTTGAGAACCACTGCATTATAGAAGTGGTGGCATTGTCCCAAGTCGAGAGACCCCAAACAACGTGACATTGTCGGAATATGATCTGGCTGCGATAAATAGTTGGTCTGTTTTATTGTCAGCTAGTAGCTTTTCACGACGATCTCGACGCACTGCTAAAATCCTTAGCAGAGAGAGTATGCCTGTAGCGTGGCACACACACACACACACACACGCACAAAATATATCAATGTATTTATTAATATTACCCCCACAAAAAAAAAACGATTTTGGTATGGAAAGAGTCAAGTGCGACGGGTCAAAGCGAAGATATTTTTGAGAATGGCGGTTTTGAAAAGGGCCAGGTGAGAAGGGCGAAACGAGAACGGGCCCAAATGAGGGGGTTGGAATGCGAAAGACGAAACGGGAAAGGGCCAAATGCGACGGGTCAAAACGAGAAGATCTTTTTGAGAATGGTTGTTTTGAGAAGGGCCAAGTGAGAAGGGCGAAACGAGAACGGGCTCAAATGAGGAGGGTTGAAATGCGAAGGACGAAACGGGAAAGGACCAAATGCGACAGGTCCAAGAGAGAAGATCTTTTTGAGAATGGTTGTTTTGAGAAGGGCCAAGTGAGAAGGGCGAAACGAGAACGGGCTCAAATGAGGAGGGTTGAAATGCGAAGGACGAAACGGGAAAGGACCAAATGCGACAGGTCCAAGAGAGAAGATCTTTTTGAGAATGGTTGTTTTGAGAAGGGCCAAGTGAGAAGGGCGAAACGAGAACGGGCTCAAATGAGGAGGGTTGAAATGCGAAGGACGAAACGGGAAAGGACCAAATGCGACAGGTCCAAGAGAGAAGATCTTTTTGAGAATGGTTGTTTTGAGAAGGGCCAAGTGAGAAGGGCGAAACGAGAACGGGCTCAAATGAGGAGGGTTGAAATGCGAAGGACGAAACGGGAAAGGACCAAATGCGACAGGTCCAAGAGAGAAGATCTTTTTGAGAATGGTTGTTTTGAGAAGGGCCAAGTGAGAAGGGCGAAACGAGAACGGGCTCAAATGAGGAGGGTTGAAATGCGAAGGACGAAACGGGAAAGGACCAAATGCGACAGGTCCAAGAGAGAAGATCTTTTTGAGAATGGTTGTTTTGAGAAGGGCCAAGTGAGAAGGGCGAAACGAGAACGGGCTCAAATGAGGAGGGTTGAAATGCGAAGGACGAAACGGGAAAGGACCAAATGCGACAGGTCCAAGAGAGAAGATCTTTTTGAGAATGGTTGTTTTGAGAAGGGCCAAGTGAGAAGGGCGAAACGAGAACGGGCTCAAATGAGGAGGGTTGAAATGCGAAGGACGAAACGGGAAAGGACCAAATGCGACAGGTCCAAGAGAGAAGATCTTTTTGAGAATGGTTGTTTTGAGAAGGGCCAAGTGAGAAGGGCGAAACGAGAACGGGCTCAAATGAGGAGGGTTGAAATGCGAAGGACGAAACGGGAAAGGACCAAATGCGACAGGTCCAAGAGAGAAGATCTTTTTGAGAATGGTTGTTTTGAGAAGGGCCAAGTGAGAAGGGCGAAACGAGAACGGGCTCAAATGAGGAGGGTTGAAATGCGAAGGACGAAACGGGAAAGGACCAAATGCGACAGGTCCAAGAGAGAAGATCTTTTTGAGAATGGTTGTTTTGAGAAGGGCCAAGTGAGAAGGGCGAAACGAGAACGGGCTCAAATGAGGAGGGTTGAAATGCGAAGGACGAAACGGGAAAGGACCAAATGCGACAGGTCCAAGAGAGAAGATCTTTTTGAGAATGGTTGTTTTGAGAAGGGCCAAGTGAGAAGGGCGAAACGAGAACGGGCTCAAATGAGGAGGGTTGAAATGCGAAGGACGAAACGGGAAAGGACCAAATGCGACAGGTCCAAGAGAGAAGATCTTTTTGAGAATGGTTGTTTTGAGAAGGGCCAAGTGAGAAGGGCGAAACGAGAACGGGCTCAAATGAGGAGGGTTGAAATGCGAAGGACGAAACGGGAAAGGACCAAATGCGACAGGTCCAAGAGAGAAGATCTTTTTGAGAATGGTTGTTTTGAGAAGGGCCAAGTGAGAAGGGCGAAACGAGAACGGGCTCAAATGAGGAGGGTTGAAATGCGAAGGACGAAACGGGAAAGGACCAAATGCGACAGGTCCAAGAGAGAAGATCTTTTTGAGAATGGTTGTTTTGAGAAGGGCCAAGTGAGAAGGGCGAAACGAGAACGGGCTCAAATGAGGAGGGTTGAAATGCGAAGGACGAAACGGGAAAGGACCAAATGCGACAGGTCCAAGAGAGAAGATCTTTTTGAGAATGGTTGTTTTGAGAAGGGCCAAGTGAGAAGGGCGAAACGAGAACGGGCTCAAATGAGGAGGGTTGAAATGCGAAGGACGAAACGGGAAAGGACCAAATGCGACAGGTCCAAGAGAGAAGATCTTTTTGAGAATGGTTGTTTTGAGAAGGGCCAAGTGAGAAGGGCGAAACGAGAACGGGCTCAAATGAGGAGGGTTGAAATGCGAAGGACGAAACGGGAAAGGACCAAATGCGACAGGTCCAAGAGAGAAGATCTTTTGAGAATGGTTGTTTTGAGAAGGGCCAAGTGAGAAGGGCGAAACGAGAACGGGCTCAAATGAGGAGGGTTGAAATGCGAAAGACGAAACGGGAAAGGACCAAATGCGACAGGTCCAAGAGAGAAGATCTTTTTGAGAATGGTTGTTTTGAGAAGGGCCAAGTGAGAAGGGCGAAACGAGAACGGGCTCAAATGAGGAGGGTTGAAATGCGAAGGACGAAACGGGAAAGGACCAAATGCGACAGGTCCAAGAGAGAAGATCTTTTTGAGAATGGTTGTTTTGAGAAGGGCCAAGTGAGAAGGGCGAAACGAGAACGGGCTCAAATGAGGAGGGTTGAAATGCGAAGGACGAAACGGGAAAGGACCAAATGCGACAGGTCCAAGAGAGAAGATCTTTTTGAGAATGGTTGTTTTGAGAAGGGCCAAGTGAGAAGGGCGAAACGAGAACGGACTCAAATGAGGAGGGTTGAAATGCGAAGGACGAAACGGGAAAGGACCAAATGCGACAGGTCCAAGAGAGAAGATCTTTTTGAGAATGGTTGTTTTGAGAAGGGCCAAGTGAGAAGGGCGAAACGAGAACGGGCTCAAATGAGGAGGGTTGAAATGCGAAGGACGAAACGGGAAAGGACCAAATGCGACAGGTCCAAGAGAGAAGATCTTTTGAGAATGGTTGTTTTGAGAAGGGCCAAGTGAGAAGGGCGAAACGAGAACGGGCTCAAATGAGGAGGGTTGAAATGCGAAGGACGAAACGGGAAAGGACCAAATGCGACAGGTCCAAGAGAGAAGATCTTTTTGAGAATGGTTGTTTTGAGAAGGGCCAAGTGAGAAGGGCGAAACGAGAACGGGCTCAAATGAGGAGGGTTGAAATGCGAAGGACGAAACGGGAAAGGACCAAATGCGACAGGTCCAAGAGAGAAGATCTTTTTGAGAATGGTTGTTTTGAGAAGGGCCAAGTGAGAAGGGCGAAACGAGAACGGGCTCAAATGAGGAGGGTTGAAATGCGAAGGACGAAACGGGAAAGGACCAAATGCGACAGGTCCAAGAGAGAAGATCTTTTTGAGAATGGTTGTTTTGAGAAGGGCCAAGTGAGAAGGGCGAAACGAGAACGGGCTCAAATGAGGAGGGTTGAAATGCGAAGGACGAAACGGGAAAGGACCAAATGCGACAGGTCCAAGAGAGAAGATCTTTTTGAGAATGGTTGTTTTGAGAAGGGCCAAGTGAGAAGGGCGAAACGAGAACGGGCTCAAATGAGGAGGGTTGAAATGCGAAGGACGAAACGGGAAAGGACCAAATGCGACAGGTCCAAGAGAGAAGATCTTTTTGAGAATGGTTGTTTTGAGAAGGGCCAAGTGAGAAGGGCGAAACGAGAACGGGCTCAAATGAGGAGGGTTGAAATGCGAAGGACGAAACGGGAAAGGACCAAATGCGACAGGTCCAAGAGAGAAGATCTTTTTGAGAATGGTTGTTTTGAGAAGGGCCAAGTGAGAAGGGCGAAACGAGAACGGGCTCAAATGAGGAGGGTTGAAATGCGAAGGACGAAACGGGAAAGGACCAAATGCGACAGGTCCAAGAGAGAAGATCTTTTTGAGAATGGTTGTTTTGAGAAGGGCCAAGTGAGAAGGGCGAAACGAGAACGGGCTCAAATGAGGAGGGTTGAAATGCGAAGGACGAAACGGGAAAGGACCAAATGCGACAGGTCCAAGAGAGAAGATCTTTTTGAGAATGGTTGTTTTGAGAAGGGCCAAGTGAGAAGGGCGAAACGAGAACGGGCTCAAATGAGGAGGGTTGAAATGCGAAGGACGAAACGGGAAAGGACCAAATGCGACAGGTCCAAGAGAGAAGATCTTTTTGAGAATGGTTGTTTTGAGAAGGGCCAAGTGAGAAGGGCGAAACGAGAACGGGCTCAAATGAGGAGGGTTGAAATGCGAAGGACGAAACGGGAAAGGACCAAATGCGACAGGTCCAAGAGAGAAGATCTTTTTGAGAATGGTTGTTTTGAGAAGGGCCAAGTGAGAAGGGCGAAACGAGAACGGGCTCAAATGAGGAGGGTTGAAATGCGAAGGACGAAACGGGAAAGGACCAAATGCGACAGGTCCAAGAGAGAAGATCTTTTTGAGAATGGTTGTTTTGAGAAGGGCCAAGTGAGAAGGGCGAAACGAGAACGGGCTCAAATGAGGAGGGTTGAAATGCGAAGGACGAAACGGGAAAGGACCAAATGCGACAGGTCCAAGAGAGAAGATCTTTTTGAGAATGGTTGTTTTGAGAAGGGCCAAGTGAGAAGGGCGAAACGAGAACGGGCTCAAATGAGGAGGGTTGAAATGCGAAGGACGAAACGGGAAAGGACCAAATGCGACAGGTCCAAGAGAGAAGATCTTTTTGAGAATGGTTGTTTTGAGAAGGGCCAAGTGAGAAGGGCGAAACGAGAACGGGCTCAAATGAGGAGGGTTGAAATGCGAAGGACGAAACGGGAAAGGACCAAATGCGACAGGTCCAAGAGAGAAGATCTTTTTGAGAATGGTTGTTTTGAGAAGGGCCAAGTGAGAAGGGCGAAACGAGAACGGGCTCAAATGAGGAGGGTTGAAATGCGAAGGACGAAACGGGAAAGGACCAAATGCGACAGGTCCAAAGAGAAGATCTTTTTGAGAATGGTTGTTTTGAGAAGGGCCAAGTGAGAAGGGCGAAACGAGAACGGGCTCAAATGAGGAGGGTTGAAATGCGAAAGACGAAACGGGAAAGGACCAAATGCGACAGGTCCAAGAGAGAAGATCTTTTTGAGAATGGTTGTTTTGAGAAGGGCCAAGTGAGAAGGGCGAAACGAGAACGGGCCCAAATGAGGAGGGTTGAAATGCGAAGGACGAAACGGGAAAGGACCAAATGCGACAGGTCCAAGAGAAGATCTTTTTGAGAATGGTTGTTTTGAGAAGGGCCAAGTGAGAAGGGCGAAACGAGAACGGGCCCAAATGAGGAGGGTTGAAATGCGAAAGACGAAACGGGAAAGGACCAAATGCGACAGGTCCAAGAGAGAAGATCTTTTTGAGAATGGTTGTTTTGAGAAGGGCCAAGTGAGAAGGGCGAAACGAGAACAGGCCCAAATGAGGGGGGTTGGAATGCGAAGGACGAAACGGGAAAGGACAAAATGCGACAGGTCCAAGAGAGAAGATCTTTTTGAGAATGGTTGTTTTGAGAAGGGCCAAGTGAGAAGGGCGAAACGAGAACGGGCCCAAATGAGGAGGGTTGGAATGCGAAGGACGAAACGGGAAAGGACAAAATGCGACAGGTCCAAGAGAGAAGATCTTTTTGAGAATGGTTGTTTTGAGAAGGGCCAAGTGAGAAGGGCGAAACGAGAACGGGCCCAAATGAGGAGGGTTGAAATGCGAAGGACGAAACGGGAAAGGACCAAATGCGACAGGTCCAAGAGAGAAGATCTTTTTGAGAATGGTTGTTTTGAGAAGGGCCAAGTGAGAAGGGCGAAACGAGAACAGGCCCAAATGAGGGGGTTGGAATGCGAAAGACGAAACGGGAAAGGACAAAATGCGACAGGTCCAAGAGAGAAGATCTTTTTGAGAATGGTTGTTTTGAGAAGGGCCAAGTGAGAAGGGCGAAACGAGAACAGGCCCAAATGAGGAGGGTTGGAATGCGAAAGACGAAACGGGAAAGGACAAAATGCGACAGGTCCAAGAGAGAAGATCTTTTTGAGAATGGTTGTTTTGAGAAGGGCCAAGTGAGAAGGGCGAAACGAGAACAGGCCCAAATGAGGGGGTTGGAATGCGAAAGACGAAACGGGAAAGGACAAAATGCGACAGGTCCAAGAGAGAAGATCTTTTGAGAATGGTTGTTTTGAGAAGGGCCAAGTGAGAAGGGCGAAACGAGAACGGGCCCAAATGAGGGGGGTTGGAATGCGAAAGACGAAACGGGAAAGGACAAAATGCGACAGGTCCAAGAGAGAAGATCTTTTTGAGAATGGTTGTTTTGAGAAGGGCCAAGTGAGAAGGGCGAAACGAGAACAGGCCCAAATGAGGGGGTTGGAATGCGAAAGACGAAACGGGAAAGGACAAAATGCGACAGGTCCAAGAGAGAAGATCTTTTTGAGAATGGTTGTTTTGAGAAGGGCCAAGTGAGAAGGGCGAAACGAGAACGGGCCCAAATGAGGGGGTTGGAATGCGAAAGACGAAACGGGAAAGGACAAAATGCGACAGGTCCAAGAGAGAAGATCTTTTTGAGAATGGTTGTTTTGAGAAGGGCCAAGTGAGAAGGGCGAAACGAGAACAGGCCCAAATGAGGAGGGTTGGAATGCGAAAGACGAAACGGGAAAGGACAAAATGCGACAGGTCCAAGAGAGAAGATCTTTTTGAGAATGGTTGTTTTGAGAAGGGCCAAGTGAGAAGGGCGAAACGAGAACAGGCCCAAATGAGGGGGTTGGAATGCGAAAGACGAAACGGGAAAGGACAAAATGCGACAGGTCCAAGAGAGAAGATCTTTTTTGAGAATGGTTGTTTTGAGAAGGGCCAAGTGAGAAGGGCGAAACGAGAACAGGCCCAAATGAGGGGGTTGGAATGCGAAAGACGAAACGGGAAAGGACAAAATGCGACAGGTCCAAGAGAGAAGATCTTTTTGAGAATGGTTGTTTTGAGAAGGGCCAAGTGAGAAGGGCGAAACGAGAACAGGCCCAAATGAGGGGGTTGGAATGCGAAAGACGAAACGGGAAAGGACAAAATGCGACAGGTCCAAGAGAGAAGATCTTTTTGAGAATGGTTGTTTTGAGAAGGGCCAAGTGAGAAGGGCGAAACGAGAACAGGCCCAAATGAGGGGGTTGGAATGCGAAAGACGAAACGGGAAAGGACAAAATGCGACAGGTCCAAGAGAGAAGATCTTTTTGAGAATGGTTGTTTTGAGAAGGGCCAAGTGAGAAGGGCGAAACGAGAACAGGCCCAAATGAGGGGGGTTGGAATGCGAAAGACGAAACGGGAAAGGACAAAATGCGACAGGTCCAAGAGAGAAGATCTTTTTGAGAATGGTTGTTTTGAGAAGGGCCAAGTGAGAAGGGCGAAACGAGAACAGGCCCAAATGAGGGGGTTGGAATGCGAAAGACGAAACGGGAAAGGACAAAATGCGACAGGTCCAAGAGAGAAGATCTTTTTGAGAATGGTTGTTTTGAGAAGGGCCAAGTGAGAAGGGCGAAACGAGAACAGGCCCAAATGAGGGGGTTGGAATGCGAAAGACGAAACGGGAAAGGACAAAATGCGACAGGTCCAAGAGAGAAGATCTTTTTGAGAATGGTTGTTTTGAGAAGGGCCAAGTGAGAAGGGCGAAACGAGAACAGGCCCAAATGAGGGGGGTTGGAATGCGAAAGACGAAACGGGAAAGGACAAAATGCGACAGGTCCAAGAGAGAAGATCTTTTTGAGAATGGTTGTTTTGAGAAGGGCCAAGTGAGAAGGGCGAAACGAGAACAGGCCCAAATGAGGGGGGTTGGAATGCGAAAGACGAAACGGGAAAGGACAAAATGCGACAGGTCCAAGAGAGAAGATCTTTTTGAGAATGGTTGTTTTGAGAAGGGCCAAGTGAGAAGGGCGAAACGAGAACAGGCCCAAATGAGGGGGTTGGAATGCGAAAGACGAAACGGGAAAGGACAAAATGCGACAGGTCCAAGAGAGAAGATCTTTTTGAGAATGGTTGTTTTGAGAAGGGCCAAGTGAGAAGGGCGAAACGAGAACAGGCCCAAATGAGGGGGTTGGAATGCGAAAGACGAAACGGGAAAGGACAAAATGCGACAGGTCCAAGAGAGAAGATCTTTTTGAGAATGGTTGTTTTGAGAAGGGCCAAGTGAGAAGGGCGAAACGAGAACAGGCCCAAATGAGGGGGTTGGAATGCGAAAGACGAAACGGGAAAGGACAAAATGCGACAGGTCCAAGAGAGAAGATCTTTTTGAGAATGGTTGTTTTGAGAAGGGCCAAGTGAGAAGGGCGAAACGAGAACAGGCCCAAATGAGGGGGGTTGGAATGCGAAAGACGAAACGGGAAAGGACAAAATGCGACAGGTCCAAGAGAGAAGATCTTTTTGAGAATGGTTGTTTTGAGAAGGGCCAAGTGAGAAGGGCGAAACGAGAACAGGCCCAAATGAGGGGGTTGGAATGCGAAAGACGAAACGGGAAAGGACAAAATGCGACAGGTCCAAGAGAGAAGATCTTTTTGAGAATGGTTGTTTTGAGAAGGGCCAAGTGAGAAGGGCGAAACGAGAACAGGCCCAAATGAGGGGGTTGGAATGCGAAAGACGAAACGGGAAAGGACAAAATGCGACAGGTCCAAGAGAGAAGATCTTTTTGAGAATGGTTGTTTTGAGAAGGGCCAAGTGAGAAGGGCGAAACGAGAACAGGCCCAAATGAGGGGGTTGGAATGCGAAAGACGAAACGGGAAAGGACAAAATGCGACAGGTCCAAGAGAGAAGATCTTTTGAGAATGGTTGTTTTGAGAAGGGCCAAGTGAGAAGGGCGAAACGAGAACAGGCCCAAATGAGGGGGTTGGAATGCGAAAGACGAAACGGGAAAGGACAAAATGCGACAGGTCCAAGAGAGAAGATCTTTTTGAGAATGGTTGTTTTGAGAAGGGCCAAGTGAGAAGGGCGAAACGAGAACAGGCCCAAATGAGGGGGTTGGAATGCGAAAGACGAAACGGGAAAGGACAAAATGCGACAGGTCCAAGAGAGAAGATCTTTTTGAGAATGGTTGTTTTGAGAAGGGCCAAGTGAGAAGGGCGAAACGAGAACAGGCCCAAATGAGGGGGTTGGAATGCGAAAGACGAAACGGGAAAGGACAAAATGCGACAGGTCCAAGAGAGAAGATCTTTTTGAGAATGGTTGTTTTGAGAAGGGCCAAGTGAGAAGGGCGAAACGAGAACAGGCCCAAATGAGGGGGTTGGAATGCGAAAGACGAAACGGGAAAGGACAAAATGCGACAGGTCCAAGAGAGAAGATCTTTTTGAGAATGGTTGTTTTGAGAAGGGCCAAGTGAGAAGGGCGAAACGAGAACAGGCCCAAATGAGGGGGTTGGAATGCGAAAGACGAAACGGGAAAGGACAAAATGCGACAGGTCCAAGAGAGAAGATCTTTTTGAGAATGGTTGTTTTGAGAAGGGCCAAGTGAGAAGGGCGAAACGAGAACAGGCCCAAATGAGGGGGGTTGGAATGCGAAAGACGAAACGGGAAAGGACAAAATGCGACAGGTCCAAGAGAGAAGATCTTTTGAGAATGGTTGTTTTGAGAAGGGCCAAGTGAGAAGGGCGAAACGAGAACAGGCCCAAATGAGGGGGTTGGAATGCGAAAGACGAAACGGGAAAGGACAAAATGCGACAGGTCCAAGAGAGAAGATCTTTTTGAGAATGGTTGTTTTGAGAAGGGCCAAGTGAGAAGGGCGAAACGAGAACAGGCCCAAATGAGGGGGTTGGAATGCGAAAGACGAAACGGGAAAGGACAAAATGCGACAGGTCCAAGAGAGAAGATCTTTTTGAGAATGGTTGTTTTGAGAAGGGCCAAGTGAGAAGGGCGAAACGAGAACAGGCCCAAATGAGGGGGGTTGGAATGCGAAAGACGAAACGGGAAAGGACAAAATGCGACAGGTCCAAGAGAGAAGATCTTTTTGAGAATGGTTGTTTTGAGAAGGGCCAAGTGAGAAGGGCGAAACGAGAACAGGCCCAAATGAGGGGGTTGGAATGCGAAAGACGAAACGGGAAAGGACAAAATGCGACAGGTCCAAGAGAGAAGATCTTTTTGAGAATGGTTGTTTTGAGAAGGGCCAAGTGAGAAGGGCGAAACGAGAACAGGCCCAAATGAGGGGGTTGGAATGCGAAAGACGAAACGGGAAAGGACAAAATGCGACAGGTCCAAGAGAGAAGATCTTTTTGAGAATGGTTGTTTTGAGAAGGGCCAAGTGAGAAGGGCGAAACGAGAACAGGCCCAAATGAGGGGGGTTGGAATGCGAAAGACGAAACGGGAAAGGACAAAATGCGACAGGTCCAAGAGAGAAGATCTTTTTGAGAATGGTTGTTTTGAGAAGGGCCAAGTGAGAAGGGCGAAACGAGAACAGGCCCAAATGAGGGGGGTTGGAATGCGAAAGACGAAACGGGAAAGGACAAAATGCGACAGGTCCAAGAGAGAAGATCTTTTTGAGAATGGTTGTTTTGAGAAGGGCCAAGTGAGAAGGGCGAAACGAGAACGGGCCCAAATGAGGGGGTTGGAATGCGAAAGACGAAACGGGAAAGGACAAAATGCGACAGGTCCAAGAGAGAAGATCTTTTTGAGAATGGTTGTTTTGAGAAGGGCCAAGTGAGAAGGGCGAAACGAGAACAGGCCCAAATGAGGGGGTTGGAATGCGAAAGACGAAACGGGAAAGGACAAAATGCGACAGGTCCAAGAGAGAAGATCTTTTTGAGAATGGTTGTTTTGAGAAGGGCCAAGTGAGAAGGGCGAAACGAGAACAGGCCCAAATGAGGGGGTTGGAATGCGAAAGACGAAACGGGAAAGGACAAAATGCGACAGGTCCAAGAGAGAAGATCTTTTTG
>JAZHYW010032138.1:0-11003 GCA_037355805.1 Ixodes ricinus | reverse complement strand
CCCCTGTAATCTTTTTCTAATTTTTCTAGCTCGACATTGTGTTGTTCTACGATGTCCTTTACAGAGCCACCTTTGAACAAGAACGCGAAAAAACAAAAAAAACAATTCCGCGGATGTCAGGTCGATCCGGGATTTTCGTCTCTCGTAAATTGTGACCCCGGACGGGCTTGGGTGTGGCCACCCGTCTTTGGCATAGATTGCGTCGGCGGTGAAACGGGCCCCAAAACGAGGCAGCTCGAAGGGCGGGTCCCCCATCCTCTTCGTTCTCTTCAACGGGATCCGCGACGAGTTCCGCAGATTCGCTGACGGGGGCGAATCATCTTCATAAATGAACTGCATTAGGCGAGCGCCAGAGGGAGTTGTTGGAAACTTCCTGGCGAAACTGTGTTGCTCTCTGACACTCGCGGTTCGTCGTGTGCTTCGTGCATCAAGTGCGCCACTCTTCTATTTGCCATAACTTGAACCCATTTATATGCGTGATTTTGTTGAGTATACGTTTATACGGCGGTCATTCCTAACGCCGCGGTAACACTGCCAACGCATGATACAAAGGACAGTCTCCGAAAACTCTCTGAGGCTCGTTTATTCCTCGCATAAAGATCCCGTCACATTGTTCATAAAAGAAAAGAACTGGTATGTACACATGTTTGTAGCACAAATATGTATGAAGTAGTGTTAGCGGTAAATTCGTTACAAGTAACGGCGTTACCGGTAGCGCGTAACTTATTTCAGTAACGTTTAGTAGCGTACTCGTTACATTTTCAGAACAGTGACGGGTAACGCACTCACGTTACCTATTTCAAGTTACGAATAACGTAGTTATGTCACTCCTAACATGTTCGTCCGAAGACCCGAGAAAAAAAAAGTACATCTACATTTTGTTTTGTTTCTATACTTCGTTTTCCCTTAGGTCCAGACGCAACCTACGCCTGACGGGACCAGCTAGACAGGTTTCTGTACATGCTTTATCATCTCTGAACTAATCATAAACGAATAAAGGTCCAGTGACTTGCGCTTTCGACACTGTTCGATTGGTCCTATCAGTCTGTAGCGTGCGCTGCGTCCGGACTTGAGCTGAAACGTAGCCGCCAAGTCGCTAATAATTGCCCTCATTATTCCACGGGCCTTCGAAATGTAATTTGTTGTCCGTTTTTTCACCCCGCAAAACGTCCCACTTTAGAAAAAAAAAAGTCAACGCTTACGTTTTTTGTTCTAACGTCAAAAAAAAAACGCTGTGCTGCAAAAACAAAAACAACCAAAAAACGCTGTTATTGTCAATTTATAAATGAAAAGAAACCCGTAAGTAATGTGCGTTACTTTTATCGGTAACGCGCTCCTTTGATTACAGCGGAGCTGTTAAGGGCTAGTTTCCCCAGGATCGTGTCCCCGCAAAGAAATGTCGACACAAAACTCTGGTTGCCGCCGTCGCTCATAGATGGCGGCAGCTGTCCAGAGTGTTGTCTTTGCCGGTTGTCTGCTTGCCGCCGTCGCTCGCAGATGGCGGCAACATTTCTTCGGGGGAAGAAGAGCGGGAACGGAAGGAGCGGCGAAGTGAGCAGCAGCGCGGATGGTTCCGCAACCGCCGCGAAGCCGCTATCACTTAACGTTCCACTGCGTCGAGCGCTTCAGATTCCTTTGCGAAAGAAGAGCAGATATCGCTCGCCTGGAAAGCCACCGCCGAGAACAGAAGCTAGCCCGCTGCTCTTCCTTCTTCACCAAAGTGGAAAGGCTGAAAGTGTTTTTTTTTCTTAGAGAGTTTTCGGGAGCCGTTTTTGCACATCCGATACGGCACGATGGGCGCTCCGGTATACGCACGGCAGATGTGCTACCGCAGAACACTCGCACATGCGCAGTGCGCACCGGACGAGCCATCGTATACCCTGTTGGATGTGCAGAAACGGTTCTCTGAAACTCTCGATTTTGAGGTAACGTGGGACGGTAACGTGTTCCTTTTATTTGCAAGTAACGAGTAACGTATTTCGTTACTTTTTGTTTCGGTAACGTCCAAGAACACCGGTATACGAAGCAAACGTGCTTTGACAATGCATGAGGCGCGTCCGCAGATAAATATGTAATCTATACTTGGATTGACTGCACACGCCGTGTCTTTTCTACGTAGACCGCAAGTTGGTCTGCTTCTTGCACAGGAGGGTTGTGATGATGTCATAATGCCGAGCTCTGATTGGCTGATTGAAGAAATGAGCGGGTGGGCCTCAAGGCAGCTTGCTTGGAGGTCTGCCCACTATCCTTCAATCAGAGCCAATCAGAGCTCAGCGTTTTGACGTCACCACAATCCCTGCAAAAAAAGCAGACCAACTTGCTCTCCGCACAGTGGTAATGCACGACCGCACGCCGGAACGATGATCATCCTGACCAAAACGGACAGGGAATGGGATCGGCCAAGGACTTCTAAGCGCGAGCACTCGCTCCACGTGCTCCGAGCTGTGGTGTGCGTTAACACACCCGACCATAAATCAACCATTGAGTTTTGTGTATGTAGTATACGTAGTCCCAATTTGAGATTTTCGGGAGCTGAGGTCGTTTTTTATTTTCGCACTCGTACACTTTCAGGGATGGAAACTTAGTTTGGATTCGATGTTGTTGGTTACAATGGCGTTCACCCGATAAAAAAATCTGCTAAATCTACATTTTGTTTTAGTGTCAAGGTGGAACGCAGATTTAGCGATCTAATGAGTTAAGAGAGCGATACACGCGACAAACTACTAATGGTCTATATCGTTAGTATAATAAGGAAACATGAATTACGCATATATCAGAATATACTAATAGCATAAATATTAACGGAACAATAACTGCTATCCTTATCGTGGACGGGTCACATGTAATCGAATGTATTAAAAAAAACTGAATCGACATAACGATTTTGGTATAACAATTTCATTTTCTTCTAACGCTTGAACGGTTTAAACTCTCTGAATAGGGCAGCGACTTTCTACACTCGGTCCAATTAATTGGTTGATCTAGTGGTTTCACAGCGTTCCTTCACGATTTGAACTTTATCGTGATTAGAATAAATTGTGATATTCGTTCATCATGAATCATTTAAGCTTTTTCTCGTACCCGGCCGCTTTATAACCGCGTCGCGTATCCGGATCTTAACCTCGGCATATCGGCCTCTGCGTTCCGCCGCATGCTGAGTAATCCGCTTTTTCTAATTAATTTTTATTTTTGTGTTTCTAATATTATCATATTAGTGTGTCTCGAGTGTGATAATGTATATGTTTCGCAACTCCAACGCCCTATAGGTGGCGGGGCGGTAGTTCCAAGATGGCGGAAGAGACGGGGATAGATTCTCCAGGGTTTCAAGTGCGCCCGCTCGCTGACGTTGGTCAGTGCGCTAAAAATGATTTGTTTGTCTGAAAGCGCGAAGTGGTTAGGGCAGGATCATATTACAGGTGACGGAGATGTTGATGCGCGTTAGCAAAATGAGCATGCTGATATTTAAAAGTTGCACAAACCTCGACTTGCGAAGCTATGTGGTGGGCGAGCACGTTTTACTTACCGGCCATGTCACTGTTTGTGGCAGAATATTTTTGAAGGTCAATGAAGATATCGTGTTTGCGCCTTGCCTGGCCATTAGTGCTCCAAAAGGAGAGCCGCGCACGGTGACCGTCGAGCTTCGGAAGAGCAGCGTTCACAGTATTGATGCCTTCGTGTCACAGGCTCGTAACTCGCTGCTCACCGTCTCGGTTTTAGTGTATTGCAACACGTGATAAAACTACTCTATGGTTATTGATAGGTAGTTTGTTACCGCAGGCTACCGTGCGGTGTAGCATTACAACCGGAGGCTCGCGCTGCGCCTTTGAAGCACAATTTTCAGCGCGTGCCAGGAGCGTTGCCGTGCTCACTGTAGCCACAAGGTAGCCTGCGGTAACGCTATGCCAAAACTGCCTCTTACCATAATCGGCGTGTTTAGGGGTGTAGGGGTTTTATTCATTGCTTTACCAAAAATGCATATTTTATTATACCGTACTTTTTTTTACCGTGTTATTTGCAACGTTGAGGCCCCTCTCGCCAAAACTGCCCGTTCTAAGCTCTCGTCAGGAACGGTTGGCTAGCACAGACTGAAAGCGCTTCGGGCATTTCTTTATTTAATTTGTAATTACCTGAAAGCAAGTACGCGTATTTTATATTTTAAAAGCGCTTGGATTAAATGGTCATGTTCCTACGGCCTTAAAACTCAAACCCATTCCCGACGTGTATTGCTGGACATATCGTTGCGCGACCACTTTTCTCCCACTTACGGCAAAGAATAAACTTTTCATAGGCCGAACGCTGGGGCTCTACATTATTAGCGGGAGCGTTTGCCGTTACGTTGAGCACAGATGGAGCTGGCGGACATGCACAAGACCAGCAATCCGCAGCGTATGCGATATACGAAAAGTCCCTAATGAAATTAGACATCCCGGTCCTTCGTGCAACACCGTTGCGAGGTGGAGCACGAAAATTCCTATTTTAACGCGCTCACTTGTTTCGTTACAGCGGCTTCACGCATCAAGGCCGACAGCCCCTTCCACCTTTTCCGCGCCGCCGCCGCCGCTGCCGTCCCCGTTCCTCTAGTTCTCCGCTCGTCCGCGGGAGGGCGAGCGGCGCGCTGGAGTTGCGAATAGTGTTCTTGCGGAGATGCACCGATATAAGGACTATGGTGGTTGTTTTGGGGCACTTTAGATAAAAAAATGTATTATTATTAGAATTAAAATGTTCCTAGTTATAATGTAATGATCAGGGCTAGCTCAACAATGACATCTTTGATTTATTCTTTCGCATTTTGTCACTGACTGCCGCTCGTATGGGGAACAGTATAAAATTCAATGCACCTTTCTGGAGTCCTTTGCAAAAATACAACTGCAACAAACCAAACCGCACGCACACATTAAAAAAAAAGAGCGGAAACTATAAAGTGCCATCTTTTTACTGAACCTATTTTTCGAAGTGGAGCAACAATCTCGACTTTTGCTTTGGAGCTGATCAATAATTTCAATATCTGGGTCTTCATTTTCCATTAGGTCGACAACCGAGCGGTGACAGACGGTTCAATAAGAGGGTATAGATATTTTCTTTTTCTTCAAAGTATCAACAAAAACAAAACCACCTGTTCTTTTGTTTCTTTTTCTGCCGGGCGAGACGACGTTCGTTTTAGTCCCGTCTTAGCAGTCCTGCTGTGACAGTGCGCGCTAATATGCGGTACTGCTAGTCCGCTTGGACTGATGGTCATTCTTTTAATTTCTTCGTTATTTTAGCATTTACACACCAAAAAATAAAATGCTAAAATAAAAACATCGAGACGGAAATATACATGATAACTCCTGGGAACAAGAACAGGAAATCAGACTTGAACTATTGATTTGAAGTTCCTTAATATTAGTCGGTAAGAGCGGCGCACTGTTTAAAGTTATACGCATGGAGATTAGATACGATGAAAGAGTAAATCCCGAGTCACAACGGCTATATATATCGACGTAATGACTGAGAGCGTAATTTCTGTTTAAAGTATGAAAGACTGGAACGATTTTTAGCCTTTTGTTTACATAACTACGAAAGGGTTCAAGGAAACCTGGAGATGTAAATTTTGTGAAAAAACGTTTCATTTAAGAAAGGCTGACAGCCAACAAGGAATTTTGCATTTTTTTTTCTTCACGAGAGGACTGGTTTTCTTTTTGCAGTGTCTGAAGGGATCTCGAGCCTAGGAAGATGAAAAAGCGGGCAGCTCTTGAAGGGTATTGAAAACAACTGTTCGGTTTTTATTGTGAAACGTTCTTTGGCTAGGTGTTGGGCATTTCGTGAAGCCCGAAAATGAAACCCTAGATAAAAGCGTGGCCGCGAGGGTCGACACCGATTGGTTGACGGGTGGGAGAGGAGGAGTGAGGTGCTCCATGCCGATCGATTAACGGGCATTTCATGACACCCGGGGGTAAAGAGGAGACGAGGTGGGAGAGGAGGAGTGGGTTGACAGGTTCTGGAAGATCACCGGGTTTATCTCTTCAAGTGTACACATGCCACGCGCTACATTATCTGATGAAGAGCGCCGTGAACGTAAACTTCTATCTGAACAGGCTGGATGTGCTGTTAAACGATAATATAAAAGTTTGGATTGCTAGCAGGTTTCACGCACGCAAGGCCTAGCAATTGGGCAGACATTTTTTGGTGCGGTACGCTTCCTGTTCTTCCCTTATCCCATACTTTATTTGCATACTTTCTTAATAATGGGCAAATAACTTAACTATTGAATTTATTTGTTATTATTGTCGTCAAACACAAGGTGTCCCTGAAAAAAACATTTACAGTTTTTTTTTCTTCTCCAAAATAAAGTACGCATTGCCGAAGGCTCATTCTCCGCCCAAAGGTAGCACTGGACGTCCGAAACAGATGTCAGTCTCAGCACGAACCGATTTTTTATTCAAAAGTTCTATGTGATTTTCTTAAAATTTCGATTGGAAAATGAAGCCCATTTGGCCCGTTTTCGGTTTCCGGCGCCATAGACCTATTCGCCATCTCCGTCGGCCACCATTTTACCAGTTAAATTTTCAGAAAATCACTTAATGCTTTTGAATAAAATATCGGTTCGTGCTGAAACTTTGGCATCGTGTTCGGACCCCTAGTGGTACCCTTGGGAGGAAAATGAGCGTTCAAAGATGCGTGATTTACTTTTGACTTAAAAAAGAGAGAGAGAGAACGACGTTAATATTTTTGAAGGTACATTATTTTGCAATGTTTCAAAACCGGCATAACCTATATATGTTCGAAAGAGAGCTTGTCAGAGGTTCGAATATATTTAAGATGAATAGGTCTGAAAATACCGTGGGAGTGATATGCCGGGTGTTCCATTTTAATTTGAATAGATTTATTACAAAACATTTATAAAAGATGCACTATATGGTTTCTGCAGATGAGTTGTATGGCCAGGGGACATTATGTGGGTGGCTAATCTTCGCGATAAGTCGGACAATTAACTAAACTTCCTTAATTAATTTTTTAATTAGTAAAAATAATCATATGGTTCCCAATAGAAACATGCTGAGCATAATGGAAAACCACTATATCTGTCAATTTTAGAACCACTTGAAGATCGTGGAAACTCGGGGGCGCGCCAAATGTTACCACTCGTGAAGCAGGCGCAAAGCTAGCAGTGGCGGAACGCGATGATAATCTAATCATCCGCGTCTTGCCACTGCCATAGCTTTGCGCCTGCCGCACGAATGGTCACTTTGGCGCGCCCCGAGTTTTACACGAGCTTCAAGTCGTTCTAATATTGACTGATATAGGGTTTTCGATTATGCTCAACATGGTTCTAATGGGAACCTAGAATTCATTTTTTTACTAATTAAAAAGTTAATTACGAAAGTTTAGTTAATTATCGGACTTATCGCAAAGATTAGCCACCCACATAATGTCCCCAGGCCGTACAACTCACCTGCACAAACCGTATTAGTGCATCTTTTACTAATATTTTGTAATAAAACTGTTAGAATTTAAGTGGAACACCGGGTATATTCTAGAGGCATAGTTGAGAAACATGAAGGAATTAGTTTGCATCTCAGAAGTGGTGCGATTAGCAACCAGAGCAGTCAAGCCAGCCGAGTAACCATGTACATTATGCGTAATACTTAAATATTCGTTTAGACAGGCTTGCGTAAAATAAAACTGCCACAGACGTTGTGAGCGCGAACAAACGGACAGACCGTTACGTGTCTTTGTCGGACTGGCAGGTTTTTGAGGAAGCTCTGGTACAAACTACGGCTGGCGAACAATGTTGTTTACTCATAAAGCTATTTGTGAAGTCAAATATTCTTTCTTTGTTATTTACACACGTAAGAATAAACACGCAGGACGGATCACCAAACACGACAGACTTCATATCTGAAAGATGTTGTGTTCTGTGCTCCACCCTATGCGTTCAGTCTTTCGTGTGTATGTGAACCTCACCAACACGCTCGGCTTTTAATAATTACTTATTTAAAGTAACACTCTAAGTGCTGAGTTGCTCGCGCTTGGCCATAACTTACCCATAGGATGCTAAGCGCTGCAGACGTTTTATTTTTTAGGACAGCAAAACTCAACTATTGAGAATGCAGTTTGTCATATGTGCACAAAACCACAAGGAAAATTTTTGAATCGCTCTTAGCAAATGTCGAGAAGTCTTCTGTAAGGTTTGACAATTGGTTGAGTGCTTGTTTGCATATTAAAATTTGCTAGAAATAACAAGAACAACAACAACAAACAGCAACAGTGCCTTTCACGTGCCGCATGTTCCACGAAGATGAGGGAATGCTTTAGCGCAATTTTGTAGCCCTGACTGATCAAAGAAAAAGCAAATGACGCATCAATACGCCGTCTTCCGAGCGTCTCTGAATGGGAATCTTTCAAAAGTGTGTGAACGTCAAACTGGTCCGTGATGGTTCCTTGTCTGCTACAAAAAACAGGGCCCGTATTGTGCGATGACGTGAACGAAAAAAAAAAAAAGACCGAAGAAAATCGATCAGAAACAAGACCAGGACGAGAGTACAATCTTTTAAAGGACCGTGATGGACAGGAAAGGGTCGAGCGAGTGCATTAGCGCGGCCGAGTGACTGAAAATTTATAGCGTAATTTCGAATATTGTCGCTTTCAACGAAAAGAAGAAATCGACGAAAAAAAAAAAGAAGGGATGAAGTTCTTTAGTCCAAACTCGTTTGTTTCGCAGCAGCAGCCGCGGTTTCGAATTTTGGTTTTCTTAATTTATTTACAATACCCGGGTTCAGGTTTTTTTGTAAGACATATTCTTAGTCATTTCTCGGCGTTTTCCTGTCAATGACCTTTTGGTTCATGTATTTTTTTTTCTGTAAGCCAATAAATTGAGCGCGTAGCCCAGTAAAATGTTACGCAAGGGGGAGTCTGAACGAATTAAGCACTTTTAATGCGAGACGAGACACAGGAATTGCTCCGATCATAGTATAAGTAAGATAAAAGGGAAAAAAAGAGGGCGAAGAATTGGAGCCATTTATAAATCGATGCTCTACGAAAAAAAAATCTCCTAAAAAAAAAAAGGTGTTTGAGAAAAAGACGGCTTGGAACAAAAACAATAAATGTTCACGGGTTTTTGTTCTTTCGTCGACGTCGAGTGAAGAAAGGGCTCGCGCGTTAAAGTGTGTCGAACGCCTCGTCGGAGTTCGCGTAACGGATGTTGCTTCAACACATTGCGACACGCTCGCTCAAGAAGAAGCCCGCCTTTACGATGTGCTGTTCTGGATTTTGAGAATCGAATATGAAGCGTTGAGTGCTCCTAATTCCCGCAATACGAATCGCAGGTGCATTGCCTTCATCGATTAGACGGTTCCGTGTTCGGAATCGTTCGTGCACAAAATCTGCACAGTTACCTTGAACGTTTCTGAGAGTTGCTATACGTTTTAATTTTGTACGGGTGTTTGTGCTGTTCGATGTGTGACTTCAATGCGGGCGTCGTTGTGACGTGGACTTATATAGAAACCTCCGTTTTTATTAGCCGTGGCCTCATATATAGTAAATGGTCACGGACGTTCTAAGAAACACGGCACACGGTTCATGATGTTCATGCCTTCTTCTTCTTGATTCCTTCTTGCACACTCTCATCGATCGATGCTGCAATCTCATTGACTAACAATTGATCATGAAATGCTCGAGATTCGCCACGCCATGCGTTGCTTAAGTTATCATTAAATAAAATCACCGAAAACTAAAAAAAAAACAAACAGGACGCAGCCAGTCTTGCGGGCGTCTTATTATCGCTTCTTAATAACCGAGTTTGCAGAATTGGCCGGTAAAAATTACAAGTAACAAATAAAACGAAAACGGAGCAAGAATCATTACAAGCCAGGCGCTCTTCGTTTCTTAGGATGACAGCGACTGTATCGAGTGTATACTACTCGGATAAATCGTGTGCTGCTTTTGTTGTTCTTGCAGGAATGCGAGCTAATATTGATATTTGTTTTGTGTGGAGATTTTTTGGGAAACTGAATTTTACGGCACTTTTGAAAAGAATCGACCGCTAACCTCGGAGAGTCTGCGTTCAGCAGTTCCGGGATTCGGTAGCCAAAATGTTTCGCGTGAAAAGGAGTCCTTGGGCCAGCACGGCGAGCTTTTTTTCCTTTAAATTCTTCGCCTCGGCGGGGGGAGTTTCGGGGAAGCAATAAGCTTAAATGGTCCAGAGCAGAAAAAAAAAAAGAATTCGTGTCACTTCTTACGAATCCCAGCCAGTGGCCGGTATTACAAATTCGTTTAATATAAATAAAACGCCTCCGGTATGTAAGCCAAATTTCTGGAACCGATTTTACGGGGGAGTTTGCGCACTTGTACCGTTGTTGAATGGCGTATAGTTTGAATATCTGGAAGTGGGATAAGTGGTGAGGTAAGTAAAATCCTTTAAAACATGCGAGTTGCTTACATGAACACGTTCGTAGACTAACGTGCAACTTTTGAAGAGCCTAGAAATGAAGGAACTTGCTTCATGCACATCGTAACTCCATGAACATTGTAAACACGTTGTTTGGTGTGTGTTTAGATAAGACATGTACACGTTACCCTCCAAAAAAGTGACTAAATACGTTACTCGTTATCGATTCTCAAGAGGTCCGCGTTACATTACTTCCAATGTAACGAGTTACCTTTCTCGTTACTTTGACGACCAAATACACAAATGCTTTTGTTTCATGGTTTGTTGTTTTCTTTTCAGTAGTCGTTGCACGTGAGCAGTACCTGCCTCGCAAAGTTTTCATGAGTTCTGTTTCCCCACTTCTTTGAGACTACATCTCCGCTGAAGAGTCGTTCTACCGACGCTCTCGAAGGAAAGGCAGTGTTGTGCTTCGGGAAGATCTATTGTGGATCTGGGATTCCCCTCTCCTTTGTCCTCTCTTCTTCTAAAGTACCAAGTTGACAATGGGTTTTGTGCCTTCCTGCCTTGGCAACCTCTGGGTTACCAATCGATCTGTACACGATTCTAGAAGGTTCAACCAACGAACCTTACTGCGTTC